>NJDD01002649.1:35117-45825 GCA_002245505.1 Calephelis nemesis
AATGGACATAGGCACAGAGGAAGCGACTTTGTTATATACTATGTAGTGATTAAAACGAAAATCAGAGTACACCACAGATACTCATATTTAATAAAGAATTTAAATTTGCCACCTTACCTTTATATTTTATATTTCGTTGTTAATTAATTATTAGCTGTTCCAGCGAACTTCGTTCCCTCCGTTCAGTTTGCATGTTTTTTTTGTTTTTTTTCTAGTTTCCTTGTTATCGAACGGTAAAGGCCAGGGGTGGGCAAATTCTTTTGACCGCGGGACGGTAAGTTAAAAAAAATGTAGTGGCGAGCAAGTAAATTATAATTAATCTTGAGGCGGGCCGGTTTATTAAAACAGCTAAAAATAGCAGTAAATATTACGATTATAAAATGTTGTATAAAGATAACATAAGACAATTTTTTTATTTTACAATCCTTTATTAAAATAAAATCTATTTATTAAGTCTTAACATATGAAATACGCAATATATATTATGTTTGAAGTATCGATTCAGTATCTTAATTGTTCAAATTTCAATAGTCTTTCAACATTTCGAACATTAATTTTTTTAAGGAGGTTTAGATTTTTTCCACAAAAAACCCTCGGCCGGATCGGATTAAAACCTCTCAAGGGCCGGAACTGGTCCGCGGGCCGTAATTTACCCACCGCTGGTATAGAATGTACATTATGTCCTAAGTCCTTCTCCCGGGCTACCTCCCCATCAATTTTCAGCTTAATAGGTTTAGCCGCTCTTGAGTTATAAATAGTGTAACTAACACAACTTTCTTTTATATAGGTATTTAGATTACCTTACCTTCCTTAATCCTAACTTTAATATTTGCATCAGATAGCTTTCACGCTACTATGAAGTCGGAATTTTAAAGAGTATTTTAGTTTTAGCAACGAAGCTTGCAACGTTAAAGTCATAAAAAATTCGTTTATTTTTATGTGGGAGCACTAACTAACCGCTTTTCTGATAGTAAGATACAACCGTGGTGTTTATGGATACCACAGATGTTGTAGGTGCGTCGCTGTCCTATGGCCGGGATGATAGGCCAGGTCTACAAGTAATCTACTGTCAGTCATTACAGCAGCAAGAATAGGTGAGACGGTGGATCTTATTCGGGGAATTTACTGCGCAGTAGGTAGAACACCAGTGGCCTTGTTAGAAAATATGAGGCAATTAAGAACCTCACATACGTACATAAGTAAATATAACAATTTATTTGTAGCGGATAGCATCAGTGTTCGTTGTTGTTGTATTCCTTCCTGGAGGGTATGAATAAGCGACCGTATTGTTATCTATTTTTTGTTGCAAATAAGTAAGAGCAACTTATTGCCTTTGTCATTTCAAACCCTTGTAAAAACAAGTTATTTTTTCTAAAATAAATAAACAAATACAACTGCACAAAGAACACGAAATGATCTAATTACAAAGTAAGCAAATATGCTTGTGCTATGGGTTTAGTCAATGATCTAACTATTAATTCATAATTAGGCGTAATTATTCAAATACATACTTTTAATACGGAACCCAGACTGTATGAGTTTGACTGTCGCTTAGCAGATTTTTAAGCTGTAATTTCCAAAAGCAGTAATCAATTACTGTTTCTGTTAATCACATACTTAATGTATATTTATAAAACTAGCCCATAATTTAAAAAGACAGTTTATGAAATAAACTTGCTTGAAACAGTGACTTGTGAGATTCCGTAAATTTCTTAACCAAATTAAAAAAAAGGAAGTCATGATATCTCGGAAATTGTATGTGAGTACCTCTATGTTTTATAATGGATATAAGTGTAATAATTTTAAGACATTTAGTAGGTAAGTATTTGAAATTATTTAAAACTATTTGAGATTATGCAGTAAGATTAAGTCAATATTGAACTATATTGTTATTTGGGTAAATTAAAGTAACCATATTATTTTTATATTATAAATAAATACCTAGGACAAATTTCACAAATTCATCTGACCCCAAAGAAAGCAAATCATGCGCTTGTATAAATTTAAAAAAAAACACACGTATAAAAACACCCAGACCCCATACTATACAAATGCATACCCCCATCGGAAATCGAAACCGAGCTTCGAGTTTGATCGTTAGAGTTAGACGTGTCCGCTAACTCCTTGGTCAAAGAGGTAGTCATTAATCCAGAGACGGCGTTTGGGTATAGCGCGGTTGGGCGCCCAGGGCGCCACCATGTAAAGGGGCGTCAGATCCTGTACGCTATATATTAATTTACCTTTTAGTATTGTTTGTTTGTTTGTTACTCCTTCACGCGAAAACAACTGAACTGATTTTCATTAAATTTGGAACACACATATTGGGTAACTTGGATTAACACATAGGATAGTTTTTATCTCAGAAAATGTTCGTGAGGCACCATTAACCTCGCGGGCAACACCGCGGGCAATAGCTAGTATGGCATAAATACAATACCGTTGAAATCGAGATTTAGGAGTAACCCTAGGCTTTCTAGGTACTTCTTAGAGTAAACCTAGGAGTACTTTAATCTTTGTTTATTAGTAACACAGTAAACATATTAAAGTTGTATTTTTTAATTTTTGATTTGTAATAATATTCCAGGTAAGTAAATGGATGTAGGTATTCATCATATCTGAATACATTATTTTTAATTAACTTATTTATTTTATCATATCAATCCAACATAAAAATAAACTATGTTATATTGGAATCGTTTAAGTAAAAAATGATTAAATTTGAAGAAAAAACAGACTTACATAGGGCGAGTTTGCAGATGTACAAATAAAGTGTAGGTTTTTGTGGCAATAAAATAAGGATTTATTGTTATATTAGTAGTGAAAAGGCGGGCAACATTTTTTCATGTCCATATCACAAATGCGAAAGAAATGTATAACTTAACACTGATAAAGCGCGGGTCCAGTTTTAATGCAATGAACTAGAGTTCAACTTATCACTTAATATGATGAAATATAGAAAATAACCTATTCTTAGACTTATCGAGTGTCCATTATTTATAAAAATTTCAGTAAAATCGGTTTAGCCGTTTCGGAAAAGTATGGTAACAAACACTGTGATACGAATTGTTTATGCGATAAGCCATTCTATAAAATATATCTTCAGTTCTTGTTTGGTTTTACCCCCTAACTTTCGCTTCCCTTACTCTTCGAACATCATATCATATCAGCATTAATTTTATTTTTTTACAGTGTGCAGTATTATACAATATATTTGTGATTGTATCTTCACAAGAAATAAGAACAAAACGAGATTTACAGTATATCAAAAACTTATTTAATGGTGCATTTGAATCTACTACAACTAAATGTCCTTTGCTTAGAAGTTGGAAGCCAGAGGTCAGGATCAGATACGTAAATGATTTAGAAGTTAGCAACCAGTCACCACTTAGCGCCCTCCCAATTGGTGTGGATATACTACCTTATTTAAACCATAGGCAATATTTACAAAATAACATAGTAAATCATAATAGAGCCGGGAATAAAGTTATTCCTTTTAAAACAGTCCACAACAAAAGTTTAAAAATTAAGAATAAAAAACCGTTAATAGTAATTAAAAAAAATAAAAGTTTCAGTAGATCAGAGAGCAATAATGTCAAACCCTTAAAATTTGTTACCAGTAAAAGTAATACAATTAGTAATAATGTATTACAAACCAAAAACAAGAAAACCACTAATAGTTCATTTGGAATAAATTTTACTGACTTATTAAAAAACGTTTTTAATAAAAATAGTAGTACAAGAGCAAAAGTTTTTGACAAGAATTTAAACAAAAAGAAAAATATTGTTAATAATGTACCTAAACTTTATACCAACAATGTCAACGTGTCAAGCAACAAAGTCAATTTTGAGACCACCAATTCCAATGCAAATGTTTCTGCAAAACTATTTGATGTTATTAGAAGAGAAGAACCAGATATCAATACGCAGGCAATTGTAATTAAGACTCAGAAACCTACAAGTGTAATTACTGTTCCTATGAAGTATTCACATAAACAGACATATACTAATCTCAACAAAACAATTGAAACAGCCAATAAAGGTAATTCAATAGTCACCAGAATAAAAGATTACTCCGGGATTGGTAACGCTAGTTATGACAATGTTAAAACTAATAACGATTTTGGTAAAGCAGATACTAAAGAAATTAATAGTGAAAATTTGACAACTTTCATAAAACCATACGTTTACAATTCAAGATACGTTTACAAGCAAAGAAATTCAAATCAGCCAAATAAATTTACAATTGTAGAAGTGGATGGCATACAAGAACAATATGAAGCTTTGACCAATCCACCTCAAAGAAGGATTATTGAAAATGGACAAACTGATGAAGTATCTTATCCCGACTCTGATTATTTAACGAACAAGTTTGTTTTAAACACAACTCAAAATGAAAATATAATAAATGATACGCAATATGTGTATATCCCACCACTTATTAGACAACCATTTCCATCAATTCGCAATAATCCAACTTTTGTTAGAAACGAACCCAATGCTAGCGAGGTATTTTTAAGTGAACAAAACTATGAAATCATTTCAACTACAGAGGAAGCAGTGACACTTTCTTATACAACTGTAAGTGATGAAGAAAATGAGGAAGAATTTCTAGCTGCAATAGATGGCGAATATAGTTTTCGTGGAGACATCCCAGAATATTAAAATTCGTAGAGGACGATTGAGTATTTGTAACAAACTACATGATGCAATATTGATTTGATAAATGATTTTGAGTATGTGAAATGTTATATAAATATTTGCTGAATATCTGTTAAGTAGTTACAAAAAGTATTTTCAAAGATACTATGCAATAAAAAATATTTGCCGAATATCCGTGTTAAGCAGTTACAAAATACTAAGTAATATATTTATCACACTGTTTAACAGACTGATGTTACGAGGTCTGTACACGCACAAAATATTATTTGTTTGTTGTGTTGTAAGTTAAAAATAAAGACATAAAACATTTGCATTATTCTTTTTATTTCTTTCGATGACAATAAAATCAGACATTACACGTTTACACTACGTTGTGCCTACTAAATGCGAAAATTTTTTCCGTTTTTACATCAAACTGCAGTATGAGTGATTTTTTATACATAAAACAAATTTAAAATATATTTTTTTTTCGATAAGGACATGTGCTACTATTTATTCAGATATATAAATGAAGCTTCAAGCAGCTTGAGCAGATTGGACTATTTGTTGATAGAAGTCTTTCTAAAGTGAAATATATCATATATAAGCACGTTCCCAACACAGACGAGTATAAGCCTTAGCACAATCAAATTTTAAAATTCGTCTCCTTGTTTCCTCCAAAACTAATAAAAAATCTTGATTTCTTAATCAACTTAAATTAGCTAACGCAACATTTAATGTTGGACTTCTGTATTCAATGTGTATTTCTTACCATCGCGAAATCAGTCTGTAATCTCATAAAATAACTGTAAACAAATGAACGAGAAATTTTCTTAGGGTTTGATGTTATCTAAAATCCAACCCACATGTTTCGTGACATCGGTGTACCGAGCTGGTCTTGTCTCATGACAATTGTTTCTTCCTTCGGAAAATATACCATATTGAATATTCCGTAATATTCCGTCCCTATAGTAGTGTGCTAGCATGAATGGGCTGCCAAAATCTGCGATACAGTCTATAGAGTCACCTCCAGCACAAAACTTTTCCTTGATTACACCAGGTTCCCTAAAATCGAGAGAAAATGTCAGCAGCAGAATGTATCTTCACATCTCTATCTCGAAAGAAGTTAGCAAACATATAACTAGCTTGATGGCTTTGTAGTAACCGCTAACACCGAACTATTAGACCATACATATTAGACCATTATTGGACCGAAAATTGGGAATTTTCGCAATAATATTAAGTTTCGAGGTAATGTTACGTTTGCGAAAATAGTTTTTTTTTGCAAACAAGCTGACGGTTTTTTTATGTTATAGGAAGGCAAACAAGCAGACGGATTTCCTGATGGTAAGAAATTCACGCCGCCTAGAGATACCAAAGGCGGTAATGGTGCGTTGCCAACCTGAGGTCAGGATGTTAGGCCTCTAAGTAAATTTACCGGCTACCTTACCCTCTGAACCGGAACACGTCATGACGTTATGACGGCAGGAATAGGTAAGGTGGTGGTACCAATCCGGGCGAGTCGCTGCAAAACTCTACCACCTAGTCAGATGTCACGGTGATAGTGATGATAAGCCTATGCTCGCCTTTTACGAGCTGCCTGGCAAGAAAGGCAGATGGTCTATTCTGCAAAGGAGCCCGGACCAACGGGGAAAAAAGTAAAGCCATTAAATCCATGTTAATCCATGTCATGTTCAAGTGTTGGACTTGACTTGGTTCGAATCTCAGGTCGGACAACAAAAAGAAAATGTGATATTTCCAATTTTCTATTAAAAAAATGCTGCTCGGGATTGGATATGTGCCCGGTTGGCGATAGGCTTGCCACATATCACTTTGTGGGACTTAGTGTCTTCGGCTAGTCGTGGGTGCCTTAGTTGTGCCTCTGCCTATCCCTTCAAGATATGGCCGTGAAATACTTACGATTTTTTTAAATATTATCAACACACATGGAAATACACGGAGGACTTGTTATTGACAATGTATCTTTTGTGTCAACAGGCGGTGCGTATTTTTTAACAGAAAATCTAAATTACATTAACTTTAAAATATCACTTACTCTTTGATGCATAGCGTGGAATTCACAATGTGTATATATGCACTATGTAATACACTAGGCTCAATGTTCTCGTTCGTCAGATCCCACCCAGCGATGTATCCATGTAGTCCAATCTTAGAGGTATCAAGTACTTTACTTGTTACAGGAAGACAGATGGCGCCTACATTCTCTTGATTAAAAAAAAAAAGTGAATTAGTGATTTTATGTTTGGGACGGAAAGGTAATCAAAAATGCTTTCTCCCGTGTTGATCCTGGTTCCCTATGTAGAATAAGTCATCTGCTTTTCCTACCAGGCAGCTCGTAAGAGGAGAACACAGGTTTATTGGGTCATTGTCATGAAGACTGCTGGGGGTAGAGTACTGTGGAGCACTTGCCGGGTAGGGATCCACTGCCATACCTATTCCTGCCACCATAACGGCATTGTCGTGTTCGGGTTCGGAGAGTATGGCAAAAGGTACCTTTGCACAATAGGCCTAACATCCTGCCCACAGGACAAAGACGCACCTATAACATATATGGTGTCTGTAGGCCACGAATACTCTTACTATTAGGTGGGCCCTGTGCTTGTTCGAGGTAGTCCACTTTGAGCACCCAGTTTTTCGGCACCTACACATTCGGCACCTAGCCTAGTCCACTTTGAGCACCAATTGGTATTTTCGGCAGGTGCGCAAAGTGGACACAAATTTATTTTTCCATTTGTGTCCACTTTCAGCACTTACAATACAGGAGGCTATTGCTGGCTGCTAATGTTTGTTCGACAAGATGATATTAAATGAAACGTATCGATGAAAGTTACTTGAATGTATACTAAATTGAAAATATGCGATTTAATCTGTAATATCTTAGTAATAAGATTTAGCTGTGGATTTTGTTAATAAATAAATAATAAATAAATAAATAAATACATAAAGTTGAAAAAACAATAAATAATCTCTTTAAAAAATATTAACCTAAGTTTGTAAAAAAACTTTTTACTTTTTATTAACCACCTTTTGTTGCGTAATCAGTTTATTTTTTATTTTGATTAAATATATAACTATTACTCATAGTAAACATCACATTTATTGCACAATCGGCCTTATTTAAATCTTACATATTATACATTATAACCCTTTTTTCACATATCACATTTCTTCAAAATCAGTCTTCTTTGAATTTCAATAACTAAGCTTTCTTGCTTGCTCATAATCTAATACTTTATACTAAAGAAAGAAGGCATCAGCAACAAAAATATCGCATGGCGCGACTTTCTCGTATTGGTAAATGACAGTTAGGTATTATTGATAGAAACAAAGGATGACGTTTATTGAGAAAATCAGTCTTACGTCTTACTTAAGATAGGTATGTACACTAACAATTTTTAAATGTCTTAATCAGTCGCCCTATACCTTATTACTAATATAAAATGCGCTACGTAAAATTCTTCTGCTACTGTCTAGTGATTGCGCACATCTTTAGTTATTAATAACTTTAACTTATATAAAGAAAAATACAATTGTTTAGTATTAAAATCGCACTTTTTCAATGCAGTGACAAAGGGAAACAAGGCCACTTATATATTCCTCTATTATACTGTATATCAATATTTTGTTTATCAATTTTTATCAATATAAAAGTTATATATTTAATAAATATAAAAAGAGTAACAATTAGGTAAGATTTCAGAAAAAAAATATCACCCAATAAAGGTGGTTAGTAAAAAGTAAAAAAGTTTTATTACAAACTTAGGTTAATATTTTTAAAGAGATTATTTATTGTTTTTTCGACTTCATGTATATCGCATTGATATATTTTGTGTTTTCAAAAGTATATTTTCGAGTTAGTATACATTCAAGTAACTTTTATTGATACGTTTCATTTAATATCATCTTGTCGAACAAACATTAGCAGCCAGCAATAGCCTCCTGTATTGTAGGTGCTGAAAGTGGACACAAATGGAAAAATAAATTTGTGTCCACTTTGCGCACCTGCCAAAAATACCAATTGGTGCTCAAAGTGGACTAGGCTAGGTGCCGAATGTGTAGGTGCCGAAAAACTGGGTGCTCAAAGTGGACTACCTCGCAAGACCCTATCTTCACTACAAAGTATAAAACAAAGTCGCTTCCTCTGCCCCTGAGTCCCTTTGTATGCTTAATTAAATCTTTAAAATTACGCAACGAATTTTGATGCGGTTTTTTTAATAGATAAAGTGATTGAAAAGGAAGGTTTATATGTATATTTTATACCCGTGCGAAGCCGGGGCGGGCCTCTAGTATTACATATAAAAACTAGTAATTACGCGGAGAATGACTAGCGTATCAGCCGAGCGGCTACTGGTAAGCCTAGGTCTTTCAAACATCATCATCAGCCAAATGAACCTAAACTACGTAATAGAGAATCGAGGGAAAAGATGATCGAGGTTTTTTCGTGTTAATATTGAGTGAAATTAGTCAATTTTGGTGGCATTTTGTACAATTTTGTTCAGTGAAAGAGCACAAATGAAATACTTAATCATTAAGAAATTAGCGTATCGTGTATTTCCTCGTTGCCGCCAAATCTCATTACAGAGCTTGTGTAATGAGCCACCGCTTTACCCAAGAGCCTGACATGACTTCCTGACGACTTATGACTGATGACTAATTATAATTAACTGAAATTGATATAAAATTCGATGCAAATTTCTACTTGACTAATGGCTAAATACTAACGTGAAGGCCAAAACCTAAAGAAAGAAAAAGAAAGAACTACGTAATACCATTAGCATATAATACATTGGTGATAGTTATAGTGAGTAGACAGTGATTAGATTTTAGGTAACCCTATTTGTATGATATTGGAAACAGCAGACGGATTTCCTGATGGTAAGAAATTGACGCTGCCTAGGGACACCAAAGGTGGTAATGGTGCGTTGCCAACCTGAGTCCGGGATGTTAGGCTTCGAACAAAAGTAAGTTTACTACCAGCTATCTTATTCTCCGAACCGGAACACGTCTACGGCAAGCACTGATGTTATTTTATTGAATCAGGCGTTACTTTGCGGAAATCCATTGTAACAGATGTAAAGAAGCCTTTAATTTGCTAATTCCGCGTAAGCAGTGTAACTGTTGTGGCAAATATTCCTCCAAATGACACAGAGTGTGACAAGCCTAACTGAGGTTCCCACCACCCACCTCCGCAACCAGAACACGAATATAGGAAGAGCTCGGGAAACAATCCAGATTATCACGTTCTTCACATGTGACAACCCTACCTAAAGTTCCCACCTCCCACCACCGCGACCAGATCACAAACAGAGTCCGAATACGGGAAACAAAACCACCCGTCACGTCCCTCGCCAACTTTGTCGAAGCACTCACCACAGAGAACACTAAATCGCACTCGACGTACGTTTCGCCTCGAGTTGTCGTCTCTTGTGTCGTCGTTTGTACGGTACAGTCGATTTCCTGAGGATGCCTCGGTGTCGAGTCGAAACGTACGTCGAGTGCGATTTGGTGTTCTCTGTGGTGAGTGCTTCGACAAAGTTGGCGAGGGACGTGACGGGTGGTTTTGTTTCCCGTATTCGGACTCTGTTTGTGATCTGGTCGCGGTGGTGGGAGGTGGGAACCTCAGTTAGGCTTGTCACACTCTGTGTCATTTGGAGGAATATTTGCCACAACAGTTACACTGCTTACGCGGAATTAGCAAGTTAAAGGCTTGTTTTACACTGATGTTATGCCGGCAGGAATAGGTAAGGCAGTGGTACTAATCCGGGCGAGTCGCTGCGGAACTCTACTACCTAGTGAATCTATCACCCTGATCGTTAAACACAATAGTTGCTTAAAATAAAAGGCTTTGCTGGTACAGTCGTATGCTATGGGCGTGTTCCATCTATCCTACCTTCCAGTCAGCAACAAACCAATTGTAATGATAAACATCAGGGCAAGATGGTGCACAAAGTCTTACTACCTTCCTATTTTATTTATTATATTAATATAATATTAGTAGCTTGCTGTTGCCTGCGGCGTCACCCGCGTTTTCACAGTAACTCGTTGTTCA
>NJDD01002649.1:45979-61608 GCA_002245505.1 Calephelis nemesis
CAAAAGGCTTTGCTGGTACAGTCGTATGCTATGGGCGTGTTCCATCTATCCTACCTTCCAGTCAGCAACAAACCAATTGCAATGATAAACATCAGGGCAAGATGGTGCACAAAGTCTTACTACCTTCCTATTTTATTTATTATATTAATATAATATTAGTAGCTTGCTGTTGCCTGCGGCGCCACCCGCGTTTTCACAGTAACTCGTTGTTCAAACTGGATTAAAAGTAGCCTATATGTTAATCCAGGTCACAATCTATCTGTGTTCAAAATTTCAGACAAATCTGTTCAGCCATTCGAGCGTGAAAGAGTAACAAACATACACACATCCTTACAAACTTTAGCATTGAAAATATTAGTAGGATAGTAGGATATTGTCATAAGCATCTTACAAAAGAGTGAAATCCCATCTAATACAAGTTCAGGTAAAATGTTGCTAAAACTTGTCTTTTTAGCTCATACTGTCACTAAGTAATCAGATGTCATACAGATCCAAGCTCTTAAATCTACTCTTTAACTCTACCCGTTATATTATTAAACACGAAGTAAAGTACTCCAAGGTTCAAGCTGGTATTATAAATGTGTGATACAGACTATAATATCAACTTAAACTTGCTCCTACTTTTATACTTTAATCAAAATATTTGACTCGTTTATGGTACCGACTGCAAAAACTATATGAGCAAATGAAAAATCCTTGACAACTTACACAAATTGAATCTAACTCCAAAACCTTGCCCAAAGTAAGCAAATTATGTCAACGTGGTGTCAACGATTATAATACATACAAATACTTATACAGTTACCAGAATAAATTTAATAAACACCCAGATCCGGAAATGCAGACATCTAAATGCTAATCACACAGATGCCTGCGCCCGTCGGTAATCGAACTTGAACCTTCTTGTCCACCTCTGTAGCATGAAGTCCCTGGTTCGATTCCCGGGTTGGGCAACAAAATAAAAATGTGTTTTTTCACAATTATCTTATAAAAAAAGACGTGTGGCACTCGGAGACTGTCGCGGTAAAGCTATATGCATAAGCAGGCATGAGTCACAAGATTGCGGGGCGAAGAGGGGGATTACGCATGTGCAGTAACGCTGATACAACCAATGCCACCTAGAGGCGAGTTGCTGAACTGAAGAGACAAGCGTCATTAAAAGTTCTGCTATTCATCGATAGATGGCGTCGTTATTTTCGTTATGGAATTCCTGGATTCGGTCTCCATGCTCAAGGCCCGCTATAGAAACTATGCGATAGCTTAAAAAGATGCTCTGAAATGTGGGACTTTAGTGTCTTCGGTTAGTTGTGGGTGCCCATTTTGTGCATCTGCTTACGTCTTCGGGAATATGGGTGCGAACTTTATTTACATTTTTTATTCAACGTCCATGTGACGGTAGATAAATTTCACTTTTTTTGTAATCTGCTAATGACTATATTACTAATACAAATTAATATAATATTAAAATAGAAATCTTACCTGTTGTAAGGTTAGCAGGTTCTTTGAGTCTTATCAAAGCAACATCATTTTTCAGATTTGGGAATCCCTCGTACATGTCGTGGGTTATAACTTCCTGGACCTCCAAATCCTGAAATGATAAGCGATGAAAATATAAGCTAAAAACTTCCAACAATGTCAAAAAAAAAAGAAAAAAAAAGGAATTACAAATAACTTACTGTAATAACTTCGTTTTTTTAGTAACAACAAAGACAATATATTTATCTCTGGTAATGCAAATGAACCTTAAATTTAATTATGCGCCATCTAGTTAATTAATGGGCGCTATTTCGTCAACTGTCATACATGCTACCCACCCGCCACGCAATGCAACCTTAGGATGTAGGTAAATACTCGTATTAAGTCTGACTAAAAACTAAAGAAATTGTTTTCCTTAAAATTAAATAAACGTTTATTTGCTTTTTTGAAGAACATGCTTAATTAAGCTCTTTTCGCTTAAGCTTCACCCCAAGTCAGTGGTACCGATCCTGATACTCCCAGCACTCCCCCACCTGGTTAAAATTGGCTGCACTTGTGGAAATATCCCGTAGAACTTCCCTAGGTATCCTAAATTGATAGAGACATGAATCCCTTCACTCCAATCCCAAGTCCCTTGTAGGGACTCCCTGTTATGCCAAGAGTCACAATTCCTGTAGACCTACCTAGCTTCCCTCATATTCATTACTCTTTTAGTACAAACACGCCGGTTACAGCAACTATTGACACCAGCTCTAGCGATTTGATGATGGAATTTCTCTTCAGGCACAACTTGACATTAGTATTTTATATCTGCTATGTCAATCTTTCATCTGTAGTCCTTTTTAGATGACCTAATTAATGGAGTGCCCTTTCCCATTTTCAAACCAACACTTTCCATAAATCCAACTCTCTTCTTGGTCTGTTTGTTGGAGTTTAGCGCCATCGAGAGAAAACATGGTTTCAACATTTTCCTAAATATTGAATTTTCTGTTTATATTAAGTGAAGTTAGTCAATTTTAGTGGCATTTTGTACAATTTTGTTCAGTGAAAGTGTGCATATGAAATAATCATGAAGAAATTAGCATATCTCGTTGCCGCCAAATCTCACTACATGAGCTTCAGTAATAAGACCACCGCTTTACTTAAGACCCTGACATGACGTATTGACGACCTATACTTATGACTAATTATAATTAGATTCCGATTGTAGTAAATTTGATCCAAATTTTTTACTTGACTAATGGCAAAATACTAACGTGAATACCAAAACTTAAAGAAAGAAGAAGATCTCTTATATAAAACTGATGGGATTTCACCTGTATTTTATCTTCACATATCAGCAAGTCGTCTTCGCCTTCACAATCCAATTTAGTTTGAATATTGTGATCGCCGATCCTAACCCCAACTATCTGCAGCTTCTCAAATACACATTGTGCAGCCGTCAAGATGTATTGAGGGTTAATTATTGCTCCAGTGCAATTGAAAGGTACACCTTTAACTACGGGAATTGTAACAATGATTAGAATTTGTTAAATTTAGTATAACCTATACATGTAAAAAAATGTAAACGAGTAAATTATGTATATCAAAGACTAGTTAAGTTATGCTTCACGCTAAGTCCCGAGCAGGATAGGCAGAGAGTATTTAGTGCCAAGTAAACGAAATTTGCCAGATCGGACTCTTTCCGGATTTAAAGTTATTTTGTCACTTTATACTAAGTTATTTGTGTTATTAAATACATACATACATATCTTCACGTCAAGTCCCTTACGGAGTCGGCAGAGTGTATCGAGTGCCAGTGTTAGTGTTACTACGTCTGTAATTTCTAAACTACAAAAAATATGATTTAAAAAACTGGAAGATAGTTCTAAAAATGCTAGAAATGTGCCCTGCTGCCCATTTGTGCATAGTCGCTTTTTTAAATCTTCCACATACAGAATTCACTCTTTTACACATTTATTATAGGTATACATAGGATGGATTTCCTGAAGGTATGAAAGTCACGGCGCCTAGAGACACCAAATGCGGTAACGGTGCGTTGCCAACCTGCGGCCGGGATGTTAGGCCTCGAGCAAAAGTAAGATTACCGGCTACTTTGTCCTCCATACCGGAACTCGTCAACGGACGTTATGGTGGCAGAAATAGGTAAGGCGGTGGTACCAATCGAGTCGCTGCGAAACTCTACCACCTAGTAGGTAATGTGACGGTGTTTTAATATTAGTCTTATATGTAGACAAAAAATTGAGTATTTTCCCCCAATTTGCTGGTTTTCCATTAGATTTGGCGTGTCAATAGAAGCCGAAAGTTGCCTTGAAACTATGTCCCTTCTAATAAATTTGTTTAAGAAATACATAAAAAAGCAAATCCTTCGGCTTAACACCTTTAACCTCCTTAGTTTTCGAAGTCAATTACAAAAAGGAAAATCAACACTTATTTTTTTCCATGTAAAATGTTAGCTGTCAGATTCAGGCGGTAAAGTTCGTCTTTTCAGTTACTATTTAATAGTAATTGATTAATGTATAATAAATCTAATGTATAATTTAGTATACTGTTTAGGTACATAAATTGTACCTACAGATCTACTAACTAGATATCCAATTATAATCAAATAGTAATATAGTAAATTATTTACAGGTGACCCTTTCTTGGTCTTGGGTTTGCACCAAGTTGGTCCATGAAGGCCTTGGAAGAATATAGGAAACCGAATAGTAGGTATTTTTAGATTTCCTACTCGGCAGTTCGAATAAAATATCCTTTGTCGATCTGAATTTGTAACACCATCATCATATTAGTCACGGTGTTAGTGGCAAGGGAACAGATTCTTTCAGGAGAAGTTCAGGACCAATGACAGGGTGGAAGATATAAGAAATATACATACATGCATACATACATACATACATATCTTCACGCTAAATCCCTTGCGTGGTAGGCAGAGAGTTTATAAGAAACAAATTACCATTATTGTAAGAAATAAGTGCCATCCATGGATATTGATATAAGGAAGCGTTCCTGCCAGGTATCGTGTACAACCTGTCGTAGTGGCCGCAGGATTCTGGTAGTAGAGCCAAATTAGGATGATTGTCCACTGAGCTCGTGTTTTCTATAAATTCTGTAAAATAAACTTTTATAACTAACATATAGCATGTCCACAAAGCCAGTAGCGCGTAGCCACTCGCGCAAAACAAAAATTGTCTCTTATAATCCGTAACGGGTAAAATGCTCACCTTTCATACAGAGCCTTTTCCATGAGTTTGTATAGATTACGTTACGTTACGTGTCGAAATCTATGATACTTTTGGTCTAAAAACGTGTTTCCCTTAGTTACCAATAGAGGCGCTGTTCAAAGTTTTCATACAAATAAATTACCTCTGTAGCGATTATATTATTATTAGACACAGTAGCGATTATAGTTAACTAGACAAGCCGTAAACTCATGCTAAGGGCTCAGCTCGTTTTATAACACTGCCCTTACATCGAAGGCTGACTACGCGAGAGACTCCGTCCAACCTCGGGTGATTTTCTGTGATTATACCAAACAGCCACCTGGCTAAAGTGGTTGGCTAAATAAAGCTAAGGGTAAATCACTTTCAATGACTAAGACAATATCACCAAAGTTTGGCTCACAGGTTTTGTGATTCCACTTGTATCGATGATGAAACTGTGTTAAATACTCCAGCAACCATCGTCGGCAAAAATTCTGCACCATGCGTTGAGTTAGCTGCCACCTTCTCAGATGGCCAACATTTGAATGCTCGTAATTGTTGTCCGGGACAATGACTTCTACTAAAATATATCCTGGAGTTAAGGGAAACGGGTCTTTGGCATTGCTGCTGACTTGAGACATTGCTCGATAATCGAGGCATGCCTCAATCTGAGCCAATACTGTTTACAATTCTTCAAACGGTAATTTGGTGTGTATTAACGCCATATTTAGCAAGTGTGGAATCTTTAAGTGATATTTAGCAGATTTTATTACAGCCTCCCATAACCCCCCAAAGTTAGGACCGTAAGGTGGAATAAAATGATAGTTTGTATTATTAGACGTTAAGCTATTTGCGATTCCAACCGTCAAATCTGATTTTTCACTGCGAAATGACTTTAGCTCTTGCAAAGCGCCTACAAAGTTAAAGTTCTTATCGCTCCAGAGATCGAAACAATGCCCCAACATGCAACAAAGTGCTTAAAAACTGACAAAAATCCTTGTGAAGTTAAATCGTTGACGGCTTCAATGTGGACTGCTCTCGTGGCCATATAAACAAATAAACATAATATGTAGCCTTAATACGATTGATGTCCTCTCCCCTTTGTTGGCCGTATTTGTATCGGGTCAGCAAAGTCAATGCCATTTCGACTAAATGCACGAGAAACCGATAATTGAGATGGTGGCAGTTAACCCATTAATTGTTTAAATATTTCAGGTTTATGTTGAACACAAATGAAGCATTTAGGGACGTAAAACTTTGAGAGTTATTTTAAACCAATGATCTAATATTAAGTTCGCAAATAATTATTCATGAGCTGCGGTCCACCGTGCACCGTTTCGTGGGCATTCGAAATTTAAAGTAAATTAGTTAATGATGATTTGTTTGGAATAATTACTGGATGATTTATATCGTTATCAACAGTGCAACCGCCCACCAACTCGAATTATTCCAAAGTCATCAACGAATGGATTTAGCGAGGTAAGTACACCCTTTACTTTAATATTACCATGTGTCAGTATGTCATGTATTTCTTCCGAAAAAGAATGTTCCCGACATTTCAGTAGTATTATATTTAAAGCTTCATCCATTTCAACTGATAATCTTTTTTTTTTGATGAAATTCATCCATTTTTTCAACAATAGTGATGGTAGTTCATCGTCCCAATCGACACGCGAAATCCACAATTATCGGATTAATATTTTGGTGACTATGATTACGGGTGAAATCCACCAAGTCCAAGGCAGTCCATGGATAGGGTGTAACAAGTTATATCTATGGTGTATACAGACGATAAACATCTCCTTTTACCAATGTGTTGTGTTGATCAACTTATTAAAAAACAAAATCCATAACTTACCTGATCCTGTTGCGTGTTTAAATGTTACAATTAACATAATAAAGATTATAAAATCAAAAACAGACATGATAGAGAAACTGTTGTAAAACTATAAAACTTATATTAAATGCAAAATGTGGTTCTGTGAACAAATTTAATATGAGGAATGGTATTGAGGAAACTTGTCGGAGACTACAACCAGTTTACTTAAGGAAAATGCCACAAATTGAACTAGAGGTCAACAAAAGATGTTTCGTTTGCTTTAATTGTGATGATCGCAACTGTTGTCTAGCGGTCCGGCGTCGGACTTGACTGCTTGAATTGCCGGGTCGGGCAACAAAATAAAACTATCGTTGCCCGGGACTGGAGACAT
Source organism: Calephelis nemesis (assembly GCA_002245505.1). Lineage (NCBI taxonomy): Eukaryota > Metazoa > Arthropoda > Insecta > Lepidoptera > Riodinidae > Calephelis > Calephelis nemesis. Next base: position 52,869 of record NJDD01002649.1, read on the forward strand.
GCCCGGTTGGTGGGTTTCAACAAATTCAACTCATACGAAATATTCGATTCGACCATTTTTAAAAAAATGTGTGCGTGTACTAGCGTACACTCGTAATAAGTGAAGAAGTAAAACTTCTTTATGACGTTATTTGTCAAAAAATAATTTACTATATGAAACTTTAAAGAAATTGGTTAAATAAAGTTTATTGCCAATCCCTACTCCGCTGGAGAAAGTATACTTCGAATCACGCGTGGTAGGGATAAGAACAAAGATGGCGCATAACGGAAACATGTGACGCGGAACGAAAAAATGTTACACTAAATTTTTTTCCAACCCCGATAAAGAAGTTTCACTTCAAATATTACTTTCTCTGTAGGCGATTCGACAACTCTCAAAATATGTACAGTAGTACTATTTAAATCATACGCTTTGGCTATATTCGCAAGCTTCGGAAATCCGAATGTATTTTGAGGATATTTATATAGAGTTAATATTACACATAATTAAACACTTCGTTTAAAAATATATTCGGTCAGCCAATTTAAAAATAAAAGTGCAAAAAGGGTAAAACGTGTAGGCTATTGGCCCACAACTTGAGTTTCCTGGGATATATAGTTTATTAGATTAAGTACACTTTAGAACAGGTTTTTAGTGTATTTAGATTTACACATTTTTGTTAATATGAATAACATACAAATTTATCATAACAATCTTATAAAACTCAAAAAAAATCTTAATGTTATCTTAACTCGCTATGACACGATTTGAGCAACGAAAAATAATCAAATTTCTTACACAAAGCAACAGATAAAGTGCAATAATATTTTTTTTAAAACAAATAATGTCATGGTATTCTTTAAATTTTAAAAGATATCTGTTAATAGAGTTAAATTTGTACGTAAACATTTTATTTTTTTGTGATGAATAACTAATGTTGAAATTATTAGAAAAATAATATTAAAATATTTATAATTAAATTACTAATTTTTATCTATTAAATGAAATTATTTTTCATTTCACTAAATATTAATGCCAAATGAAGACCCGAGAACAATGCGAATGAGCTTTCTTCATATATTTTAACTTATTTAATGCATAACTATCCTAGTTTCAAGTGAAATAGCTATCAACCAACTTTCAATTAATGTTGTTTGTATTTATTTTTGTAAAAGATTAGTGAACAAGTACATAGTTTTTACGCTTTGTAAGATACAAACGTGACCTATATACAGGATAGGGATGTTAGGCTTATTGTGCAAGTCTACCGGCTCCTATAACCTCCGGAACGGGAAATGACAGGGTCACTATAACGGCAGGAATACTTATAACTGTGCATAACATTTCTATTATTTCTGAAACTGTTGAATATGTACTTTTCATAGTGGCTGTACTTTTGATTTTGAGTTTTCTAAAATAAAATGGGTACCAAATTCCATCTATATATTTTTCGAGTTGTCGATTCGAACACTTCTAAATTCAATTCATGCGAATCGCCTACAGAAAAAATGATATGTTTTAAAATGGTAGATTCGCACATTTCGTGCCAGTTAAAGAAGGATGACCAAATCGTACCTCATCACATTGATTCCAAGGTTAGGGTTGATGTTGGGTCACTCAGTGTTCTTTACCGCATCTATCATGGGGAATGCTCTGAGGAGTTGTTTGATTTAATTCCAACCGCTGATTTCCACCTTCGGACATCGAGTCAGAGCTTAAAGTATCATGTCCACCATCATAATGCGTGGCGATCTACAACTGTGCGATTCCGAAGACATTTCTTACCCCGCATAACACCTTTGTGGAATCAGTTACCGAGGGCGGTATTCCCAAACGATTATAGCTTAAGAAAATAAAATATAATAAAATAAAATTAAAAACTTAAAATACCTTCAAGAAAAGAGCGTACTCATTCCTTAAAGGTCGGCAACGCATCTGTGGTACCCCTGGTGTTGCGAGTATGTCCGTGGGCGGAGGTGATCACTTTCCATCAGGTGACCCACTTGCTCGTTTGCCTCCTCCTGTATAAAAAAAATATTTAGAACTCACGGTATTGGTTACTATAAACTTGAATCGTCCCAAAACTTTGAAGTGCAGTTGCTTTAAAATTGATTCAGTCAGTTTTTTTAGTTTTATTTTTTTATTTTCAGTTTCAGCATTTATTTTAGTGATAAATATTAAGTTCATGCAGGAATAGGAAGTTTAAAATTAAATTTAATCTAATTTTAAAATTAAAATGAAATTCTAATAAAATATTTATTTTTTTATGGTCTAATGGTATTTAAAATCCAAGGTAGGTACTTTGAAACGTCCATGAATTTCCCCGGGTGCCCAGAATCTCCTTGTGAAAATATCCCATACAGTACATGTCTTTTCCTTCTTCCACTCCCTTCTGGGACAGTGAACGGACTCCCTGCATCAACATAATAGTCCAAATTATCACCACCAGCACAAAATTCGTCCATCATGAGATCTAGTTTTCTGAAAATAAATGTTCTGTGATAATCATAACCATGTGTAATGTTTAAAATGTTTGTTTTTTTTTAATTTAAAGATAAATAATTAGACGCATTGATGGCAAGAAATTCACGCCACCTAGAGACACCGAAGGTGATAATGGTGCGTTGCCACCTGAGACTGGGCCGGCTACATTACTCTCCAAATTGGAACACGTCAATCGCATGCACTGAAGTTTATGGCGACAGGAACTCCACCTAGCCAGATGTAACGGTTTTAGTATCGGTATGCTTGCGCATATAGGTTAACACTAACCATGACATAGCTCTGTACCGCTAATAACTATGGTGGTTATAAGTGTCAAAAGAAGCAGCATACTCTTTTGCTACCTTTTAAACTTAAAAAAAACATCTTGAGCTATTATGCAATCTTTAAATTGTGTTCCTTTTTCCATTTCCTATTTGTTACAGTTTGATTGTTCAACGTTGCAGAAACACTTTAGTAGTATATTCTTGCGTAAAAATAAACACTAAATATATAAGGGGTAGGGTCACTTACTCAATGAGTACATCACGCTTATTTGAGTTTATATATCCTTTTTCATCTGGACTTTCCTTAGTTGTGAATTCTTCATAAGGGCTTACATTAGTAGTATATTCTTCTTTGTGTTTATTTACATCTGTGCTAGTAAATTTTTCATTCGTAAAAGAATTAATTATGCTCTTTTGTACTTCGGAAATTATCTGGTGCATGTCTTTCAGGTTGATTAATTTTGCATTTTCTTTCCCGATTTCTTCTTTTGTAAAATTGTGTTTGTGTTGTTTTTTCGTTATGTTTCTATCTTTTTCATATTCATATACATTTGAACTTGTTGGATATAATTCTTTACAAGTATTTGAATTTATGATAGGAACATATGCCTTATGTAATATAGATGTTTCTACATTGGGTCTTGCCAATTCCCAGCTAGTGATAAATCCATGTGCCCCTGATTCATATGTGTCAGCTAAGATTCTTCTGGCGGATGGAAAACACACAGCTCGTGCATTATCTGAAATTTGATATAAATGTTTATAAGTTATGTTTACTAGGTGGTAGAGTCCTGCAACGACTCGCCCGGACATACAGGCACCTCCGCCTTACCTATTCCTTCCGCAAAATGGCAATGCTCGTCATTGTCGTGTTTCGGTTGGAGGGTAGGGTAGCCGGTTTACTTACTTACGCAGGAGGCTGACCATCCTAGCCTCCGGTTGACAACGCACCACTACCTCATTTGATGTCTATAGGCGACGGCATTTCTTACCATCAGGAAATCCGTCTGCTTGTTGTCTCCCTATAACATAAAAAAAAAATGTATTTTGTAGTATACCAATATACACATGAATCTTCGCTTTATAATCCTTCTTTGTTTATGCTTAAATTCTTTAAAATATTTGTATAGTTGAAGATATATACGATTATAATGCACCACTACGGAGATTTATAACCTAATTTCTACTAGGTACGTAGAAAGTTATCTTTATTTTATACTTTTAAGTATCATCTACTTTTGTAAAAAATAGCTGTCACCTATAGACTCTATATATTAAGATTTTCACGTTAAAATAAAATAATACCAATAAATTTTGGGGGTTACCCACATTTACAGCTACAACTCAAAATCTGTTTTTCGTGAAATCCACTAGCGTCGGGTATTTATGGAGAGGTCTTCCGAAATTATATTGAGGTTTCTACATTCTTTTTTTATTCTAAAATGAATAGTTTGCGCGAGAGTCACTTCCATAAAAAGTATCTCTACCTGTAGCTTTATAAATAAGATATTGATTAAACTAAAAAACATGTGTAATGCACATAAATATATAAACTTTCACCGAAAATTTATTAAGTCTCACTGTCAAGAAATCGTGCTGTGGAGTTTAAACTTGAGCAAGCATTGAGCATAATTTTATATAATGTCTGATATTATAAATTCACGCATTTTGACGATGCACGAAATGATTAGTCTTGAATTAATAAATGCTCGACCAAAAAAGAATTATCAAAATGCAATCATACTTGTAGTTCAGGGAGTAGATAAAAAATATACAGACGAATTGTTAACTTAACACTATTATTACTTCCTCCTTTTTGAACGCGGTTAACGAATTTTTCTTAAATATCTTACCAACGGTGAGGTAAGCGGAGGAGCTGAGTCGTATCAAAGCAATGTCATTCTTTACGTTGTTCGAAGTTGAGAAATTTGTGTGAACTTGCACTTCTTCGATTGACCAGTCCTGAAATCCAGAAAAATAACTCGCGTGTCAAAATATTGGAAATAATATTTTTTTATTAAGAAAACAAACATACAAAAGGGTCTCCTGAAAGAAATACAAGTAACGCCAATCGATACTCAAAACGGCAGGAATGTAGTTCATATTTTACGGATTGCAGAGACAAAATAAGTCGGACAGAAAAGTTTGTCGGATTTAAAGAATGTAGATGTAGGTTTTTAAAAAGATTTGGTTTAACAACTTAAATATACTAGTTTTATACTGATCCTCTCTAAAACTTTCTAAGACCCATTAGTCTAAGTTATTACAATAATTAAACATACCCTCATGTGTGTATTGAATGAAATAATATTTTATATGCAGATTTCGATGCAGAAAACGTAAGTGAACAACGTCTGACAGCATGGGTATCCTATAATTCCCATTGTCACCGTATATTTTAATTTTTATTAATTATCTCTGGCTGCAACAGCTGTTCACACTGCTGCCAAACATTATTGTGTTTAGAATTCGACGCAATTTAATAAAGCATGTAAATTTTTTAATTAACATATGAGGGAAATAAGTTAAATTTATGTACCTGTTCTTACCTGGCTGCAGGTAAGTGTAACAGTCATATAGATGGGTGCCTATTAAAACAATGTTTATACTATATAACATGAAAATTTTCTGCTTGGTTCATGCGATAAACATTTGACGTAAGCAATTAGAAATAAATTAACTATAAATAAGTTAATTACTATTAATTATAGTAATTTGCCCATCGCAACCACCCATGCGTGCAGGAGTTGTTCACTTACATTTACTACATTGAAATCTGCCTATAAAATTTTATTTTATTCAATTAACACATGAGGGTATATTTATATTAATGCCGGATCTTCGACTATATGAACTAACGAAGTCGTTAACTTGTTGCGGAAGTGACTATATTTTACTGTTCATTAACATTTATTTTTAACCGTTTACAAAAAAAGGAGCAACAAACATGTTCCACTTCTATCTTAATCTGTTTCGTCATGTCTGAACCGATTTCAAAAATTCTTTTTTTATTTGAAAGAGTGTACCTCCGAGTTAGTCTCGCTAATTGTGGAAATGATGGTGGAATCCTGAGGAAATCAACGACAACATTTAATCTACTATACCAGATGATTTACTTATTGTATGCGTTTGTTTGTCCGGGCCCCTTTGTAGAATAGACCACCTGCCTCCCTGCCAGACAGCTAGTAAAGGGCTAGCATAGGCATACAGTCACTAACACCATGACATCTGAGTAGATGGTAGAGATTCGCAGCGACTCGCCCGGATAGGTACCACCACCTTACCTATTCCTGCCGACATAACACCAGTATTTGCCGTTGACGTGTTCCGGTTTGGAGGGTATGGTAACCGGTGAACTTACTTTTGCTCGAGGCCTAACACCCCGGCCTAAGGTTGGCAATGCACAATTACTACCTTTAGTGTCTCTGGCGGCGTGAATTTCTTAACATCAGGAAATCCTTCTGCTTGTTTGCCTTTCAATATCTTAAAAAAAATTCGTGCAAGTTCATGGCTTATTAATAGGCTCTATATTGTTTTCATGGCCGTTCACAATCTTTCAAGTTCCATCTCAGTCTTTATCTGGCTGAATGTTACTCTAGACTATTAACCTCTACATGTTCTATTTTTATGCGCTAGAACCTTTAGAATTTGCCTCGACGTCGACTTTAGTATTCGCTACTGCCCTTTTGATGTTTAAAGGTTTAATAAGTTCTTATCAAGAGATCTGTATGATTGCAAAAACAAATCTACCTGGAAAAAATCACCTCTGTGGTCTAGCGGTTCAGTTGTTGGACTTGACAGCATGAGGTCCCGGGTTCAAATCCCGGGTCGGGCAACAAAAAGAAAATTTGATTTTTCCAATTTTCTAATAAAATAAATGTTGTTCGGGATCGGATATCGGCCCGGTTGGCAATAGGCTTGCCACCTATCACATTGTGAGACTTAGTGTCTTCGGCTAGTCGTGGGTGCCCTGGTTGTGCCCTGGCGTGAAGATACTTTTTTAAATCTACCTGAATGCGAAATTCCAGTATTTCATCATTTCCTATAATTTCTGTATCCAATAGGGTTTGGACATTGTGATCTCCAAGTCGCACTCCAGTAACATTGTTGTTGAGAACACACTGCGCAGATGTCAAGACGTATCTAGAATTAATGATCACCCCCGAACAGAGAAATTCAGGACTCTTTCCTGTTGACCAAGCAAGAATCAACATTGTTATGATATACAGGGTTTCCCATTTATAGTGGATATTACTGTTCGTGGGTGTGCGTGTGAGGGAGTGAGGGTACCACAAAAAAAATCTAACTCCAATATTACACCACGGGTGCTCAAACTTAGCAGTTGATTAAATTTCAAAATTAAAATTGATGTTTAAGGACGTCTGGTAAACTACTAGATTATTTAATTGCGTTTGTGTAGAGGTAACTTAGGAAAACCGTCATTGAGAAACACGTCAGCAAAAAAAAAACGATCTACACCTCAAATTGCGGACGTGATGCCCACAAATGTGAGAAAAACTGGGATTTTCAAAATTTTACAAAAAATCGCATACATTGCAAAGTATTGGAGATATATTTTTTCTGTGGTACTCCCCCTCACGCACACGCACCTGCAGTAATATCCACTATTAATGTGAAGCCCTGTATATTATGTACATACTTGTTTAATATTATGATCTGATAGAAGATATAAGGAATGATTGATTATCTCTATGGTAAAATTATACATATACATATTAAACTTCGCCTCTGTGGTCTAGCGGTCCGGGTGTTGGACTTGACTTCATGAGGTTTTGGGTTCGATTCCAAAAAAATCTGGTTTTTCCAATTTTCTATTTAAAAAAATGTTGCTCGGGTTTGGACGTGTGCCCGGTTGGCGATAGGCTTACTACCTATCACATTGTGGGACTAACACTCGTATTCAAGAAGCATATACAAGCTTTCTGTCAGACAACTCTCGCCTGTCAACAGCCTTTATAATACAGCTGTTCTTAATTAATTTAAATTTGTGGTATTTTATAGTTAATTTGTGGATACATTGTATTTAAAATAAGTTAATAATGTTGTAAATCCTTTTTTTTAAAATCAGTACTAAATAGTGACAATAAGTGAAGTTTTATGTGACTGCAGTACTTCGCACCGGCCGCACACTACTTGAACAAAGGAAATTTGAATTCTAGCAACGGAAACCCGGGGAGTATTTTTATTTCAAAACTTTTATTAAAGTTCAAATACTAAAATGAATTTTACTTCCTGATTAAACCACACGATACAGTTCCTACTAAACATATATTCTGTAATCTGTGTATTTTTACATTTTCAAGTAGGTACAGCTGGTGGTGCAATGGTCTCCCTCTTGTTTACAATATATAAAGCTATTTAATTATAGCTAAACTTGCTGTGGATGATTATCGCCACTTGTTTGATAAATTCTACTTATTAGAGTAGTGCAAATATTTATTTTTAAGTAAATTCATGTACAATTATAAGTTATAAACATTACTCATTATGACATGGGACAGATAGATAGTTTTTATGCATAAACACACTTAGAATAGGGAAACAATACACAATAACACAATATCCACTGTTTATTTTCACTTCAACTTAAATAATCAGCTGTCACTTTCTTTTCATTACTAATTTCATTATTTCCATATTTCAGTTACTGTTTTTTTTTCTTTTTGTTCTCATTCTGAGCTTTGTTTTCTATTTTAACACTGTTGTATTTTTCATTTAATTTTTCAAAGTGGTACCTAATTGAAACAAGATTAATTCATAATACAAAGCAATTATTATACTATAATAACTCCCTGATTTAAACACTTGTTTAATATTCAATTTATTAAATAGCTTTTTAAACTAATTCCAGAATTACAAAAATGAATACAAGGAAGATGATGCTGCAAGAACAACTTCACAAGACTCAGATGGAACTCAAGGAGCAACGGGCTTTATGCGAGCGACTGTTATCTGAGCGGGAAGACAATGAA
>NJDD01002649.1:70066-97512 GCA_002245505.1 Calephelis nemesis
GGGTATTTATTAAATTTATTCTGGTATCTATTTAAGTATTTCTATGTATTAGTATCGTTGACTAACATCCATTCCACAAGCATATAATTTGCTTACTTTGGGGTTGGATTCAATTCGTGTAACTTGTCCAGGAATATTTATTTATTTATTTTATTTAATAAAAACAAGACTACTGATGGTAGAGTGCTGTGCAGCAATTTGCTAAATCAGGATCCATCGCCTCGTCTTTAAGTAACTTCTTTCGAACCTGAAACTGCGCTGAAACTCCCTCATCATTCCATCGGAAATTCAATCTTAATATTAGAAAAAAGTTATCAGGAGTTAAGTAAAAAAACTATAATTTAATTTTAGTCTATTAATTTCAGTAATTTTCTCTGATCTATCTACCCAAATTCTCCATTTTTTTTCATGCGTGATGAATCCTTGGTTTTCCTTGGCCAATCCCGCTTATAATGTCAATTGGTACTAACAACAACTACTCAAATAATTGGTCTTCGTACATACAATAGAAATCGTAACCAACACAAGACCAAATTGCTAAAAGTTAATTATATAAATATAGTGCTATCTTCCGTGGATTTTCCATTCTTGATAAAAGGTATAGAAGCAGCATCACATTTGGTAACTTCAAATGTATTTTGTTGCATTTTATTCGCTCCGCTCCTTAAGATCACTTGCGACAGTTGCTCTGTGGTATTTACTAAGAACGAATGTGTTATTGTTTTCTATCATGTTTTGTGTTAAAGTTACTTTTGGCAATTATAAGTTATGATGGTGTATACGGACAAGGTATATTTTTATTATAATGATTAAACTGCCTTTGACTCCCTCGTTGGTCGCGTGGCTGGCGTACACGTCTAACTGCACCGATCAACTGCGAGGGTCTAGTTCGATTCCCGACGGGGCCAGCCATTAGCTTGATGAGCATTTGAATGTCAGCATTTCCGGGTCTGGGTGTTAATTAAGTTTATTCTGGTATCCATTCAAGTATTTCTATGTATTGGTATTTTTGGCTAACACTTTCATTTCAATTTGTGTAGTTTGTCCACGGATATTTATTTAAAAAAAAAAGTACTCGAGGCTCAGATCGTCAGAGGCCAGATATTAGGTCAAAAATCTTTGCTTCTATAAGATCCTTCGAAAAACAGGTATTGAAAATTTATGTCAGTACACGTAATAAAAGATATCTAAGTACTTGAAAACTAATAAATTTATTTTCTAAAATTTGTCTCAGCATATAGAATAAAATCTGACTTTTTCACGTTATAAAAACATTTAACGGGTCACCTTGCTTATAATGTATCAAAAATATTTTTTTCTTTCTTTTTTGTTCCAGCTGCACAAGAGTGGACAAATTAATAGTTTTTATATGCATGTATTATGTAAAATTAAATGTTATGTACATACCTATAAATCTTTCTCTTGAGTAATTCTATCTATTAAAAAGTAAGTAAGTTACTATCTTCACGCCCATATCCCCAAAGGGGTAGGCAGAGGTACAACCAGGACACCCTAGCCAAAGACACTAAGTCCCACAATGTGATAGGTGGCAAGTCTATCGCCAACCGGGCACGTGTCCAATCCTGAGCAACATTTTTTTTATTAGAAATACCACATTTTTTGTTGCCCGACCCGGGATTCGAACCCGGGACTTCATGGAGTCAAGTCCAGCACTTGGACCGCTGGAGCACAGAGATTCATTATAAATCTCTATGGACAGACAGCGGAAAGCAACTCTGTTTTATACCAGTTTATATTATACTAGCGGCCCGCCCTGGCTTCGCACGGGTATAAAATATACATATAAATTTTCCTCTTCAATCACTTTATTTAAAAAACCGCATCAAAGACCGTTGCGTACTTTTAAAGATTTAAGCATACAAAGGGACATAGGGAAAGAGGAAGTTTTAGTCTTAGTTTTATACTATGTTGTGATAATATGTGACTAATAATTTATAGTGATCCTGGAAAAACCAATTGTGAAATGTGATTACTTTTGATGTGGATATATTTTATTAAGTAGATGTATTGAACACTATCTAAATATTTTAAAACCTTTTATGAAGGAGCTCATAATGTTTAATTTAAATAATAATAATTTTTAAATTTAAAAAGCAGCAAATTGCGAATTCGTTATAGATAGCATATGTTATGGTAAGAGTAGCTTAAGATTTTACTGGATAGTAAAACAAAACCTACTTTTGTTTTTCTTTAACAAATATTATTTTGGTATTATATTATTTGTATAACTGACAACAATATATTTGCGGTTTTAGAAAATGTGTTATAGATCAAAAACCGCTAACAATGAGTTCATTCATTTTGTTTCCGATTTTTCTCTTTCATTTTAAAAGTTAAAGTTAAGGGCACACATATTTCCACGTTGGAAGTGTCTATGTTTCAAATTATTTTGAGACTAAATGATTTTAGAAAGCTTAATTCAAATTAAAAGAATTATCTAAAGACAGTTAACCGAGCGGTTTGATGAAAAAAATGTTTCAGTTCCATATATTATATGGAGGATCCTATTTATGTTTTTATACTTCATTACATAGTATAAAACAAAGTCGCTTTCTCTGTCCCTAAGTCCCTTTGTATGCTTAAATCTTTAAAACTGCGCAACGGATTTTGATGCGTTTTGTTTAATAGATAAGGTGACTGAAGAGGAAGGTTTATATGTATATTTTATACCCGTGCGAAGCCGGGGCCATTCAGTTTCAAGGTCCTATCAGCTTGGGTTTCAAGTTGACCAAGATCATTCATCATCATCATCAGCCGGAGAACGTCCACTGCTGGACATAGGCCTCACCTAAGGAGCGCCACAAGTCACGTTCACTAGCCGCTTGTATCCAGCGACTTCCCGCGATTTTGAATTGATCATCAGTTCACCGGGTGGGTGGTCCTCCAACACTACGTCCTCAGCGGTTGTCGGTTCTGCGAGCAATGTGGCCTGCCCTTTGCCACCTTAGCTTGCTAACTCTCTGGTCTATGCCGGGTACTCCTGTTCTTTTGCTAACGAGATTATTGTCCAAGGTTATTGCTATATTATATTTTTTCAGTTAAAACATGCGATGACTGCATTCTGTTTTCTCAGTGCCCTTATGCCCTAGAGAGAGTTATTAAACGACCTACAAATGAGACTGTTCAGCTTTTCAAAAATGCCCTTTATGGTTTTGAACATGAAGATCACCAGAAAGTACCTTTGGTAAGTTCTTATCTATCTTCCAATATAAAACTTAACTTGCAAAAATGAATAAAAATACTTATACTGTTACATACATACATACACACATACTATTGAATAAGGAAACTTCAGCTACTGACTATATATTAAAAATTTACAGGTGTCACCGATCCTTTATACCAATTCCTATTACTACTAATTTCTTTCCTTTTTTAGAAAGATTTAAGACATTTTTTTAATAACCGAGTACAGGATGTTTATACATTGCGATTGCGGTTTGCGTACAGCAAATATCTAAGATCTTTCTAAAGAAATAAATAGAATTACATAAAAGGATCGGCAATATCTAAAGATTTTTGATAAGTCGTTAATATTTGCTGTAACCTTAATATATAAAACTACCAATATTCTTATAACAGCACCATCAGGGCTATCTTTGGTAATATTATGATGATGCCATAATAAACGAAACTATTTCATTAAAGAAATTATTTGATTAAAGACATTTAGGTGTTTCTTTTTAAATATTAATAACAAATACCTATCACCGACTATATTATACTATTACCGGCGATAAACAGTTAACTTGTAATGCTAAACTCACAATTATCTAACACCTTGATCAATGGCCAATAGGATTTAGGGCCCAGTTTATTAACACTACTAAACTTTAAGTTCAGTGTAAACGAGTTCAATTATCAGTTCTGATCTCGTGCATAAGCTCTTGCAAGTACTCTTTTAAAATACGACAGTAGCGATCATTGAAGTTATGGAACTGGTAAAGCCAATGTACTAAAGCGGAAAACTTTTTGGAAAGCTCTACCAGTAATGGCCACGTAATAAAAACTGACGCTCACATCTCACGCGCTGTTCGATGTACATGTGAGTAGCAGCGAACCTATAGGCTGCAATGGAGCCTGGGATCAATAAAGAAATATAATAGGAACATATCACAGGTATGCTGTTCAGACTTTCGGATGGCACCATCGACAGATGCAATAGAAACGCACCCAAACTTGGGACTGCTGCCAAAAACATGTGGAGAAATCGCTGAACAACGTATCCTCGGTGGAAATCATGTGTTCGAGTATGAATATCCTTGGATGGCACTTATAGCCTACAGAAAAGGTTAGTAACTTATTTACTATAGTAAATGCAAATAAGTGCATTTTGTCCTTTTCCACCACTAAAAGCGTTATTAGACCATTCATTAGTACCTACCAAATATATACCAGTATTCAGTTTGTGTTTTAATCTTCGATATGCATGGATACAAGCGGCTGGTGACCGTAACTTGTGGCGCTCTTTGGGGGAGGCCTATGTTCAGTGGCAAGCCTATCGCCAACCACGCACATATCCAAACCCAAGAACGTAATTTTTATTAGAAAATTGAAATTTTCATGACGCTGGACTACTAGGCCATAGAGGCGATAACCTATTATTCCTTACCGTCATAATGACTCTGTGATGTTCCGGTCTGGAGATAGACGATCGAGATAGGCAAATGAATGTACACTGTCATAAAATGTTTGTATAGTATGTTTGTTTAAATAGTAAGTTATTTAACAGATAGCGGCATTCAATTTGGATGTGGAGGAAGTATCATCAACTCGCGGTACATCCTGACGGCAGCCCACTGTCTCCGTAACAAAAACATAGGAGGTGTGAGAGTTGGAGAATATGATACCAGTAACAGTCTGGACTGCAATGAAAACCCTCCGAATATGATTTGTGAATCACATGTGCAGGTTTTTTTTGTATTTATTTTTTAACTGTCTATAAAAGAAGTTTTATCGCTACATTAATATGGGTATTATTTAGAATATGTTTTAGTAAACAAAATACTTTCTTTATACAAGAGGAGTCACACGAGCAAGTGGGTCACTTGATGGAAAGTGATCACTGCCGCCGACGGACATCCGCAACACCAGGGGGGTTACCATAAGCTCTTAAAACAGTACTATTTTAACAATACTAATTGTCAGTCGAGAAAGACAACCTTATGACCATACCATAAAGTTGCTTATAAAGGCAGACTTTTAGCAAGATGGAAATAATACTGCTTTACGCGTTCATGGTAGGGCCCCAGGAGTATCTTAGATGCGTTGCCGACCTTTAAGGAATGAGTACGCTCTTTTCTTGTAGGTCCTTTTTCAGGAAGAAGTCATTTTTTAAAAAAAAAATACCTTATTTCCATTTACAAAATTACTTTCCAGGTTCAGAACTACAACACAGAGAAAAATGGTGTGTCGTATAACATATTATGTTGTTTGTTATGTTTACGAAACAGAAAATTATTTTCTTATAACCTTCAAAAATATTGGTTGTAAAAAAATTACGTTATGTTCTAAATATCAATTGTTGTAAATACATTATGTCTAATTATTGGTAGAAATAAAGTTAAAAACAATTTAATAAGGAGCGCATGCAAAACACTGCATTTCCAATTTATCACCTAGTGTGCTACAGGCATTGGTTTTCAAAGCGAAAACATACGTTACATTAGACACAATTCGACTTAATATAAAAAAAGACGTGTGGAGCTCGGAGACTGCCGCGGTAAAGCTATTGCATAAGCAGGCATTAGCCATCAGATTACGGGGCGAAGACTACGACTACCTACGCATGACTACGCATGCGCAGTAATACCGATACAACCAATGCCACCTAGAGGCGAGTTGCTGAACTAAAGAGACAAGCGTGACCAAAAAGTCATTAAAAGTTCTGCTATTCATCGACATACCGCGAAACTAAAAATTATCACCGCTGTGCCGGTCGAAATGGGGATGTTAGGTTATTTTTGTTACGGAATTTCTAGATTCGATCTCCACGCTTAAGACCCGCGATAGAGGCTACGCAATTGCTTAAAAAACCAGTTGAATATATGTTTTACTAAACACTTTAAAAACTATATTTCCTTATTTCTAGTAGAAGTGTACAGGGTAAAAATATTTTTATTTTCAGGATTTCGCCGTAGAAGAAGTAGTTGTTCATCCAAATTTTACAGTGGTTCCAACTGTAAAGAACGATATTGCTCTGTTACGTCTTGAAAACCAAATTGACTTCTCGTATAGTAAGTGTCTCCATTTCATCGTCAGTTGATTAAGTAATTTGGTAAGAGTAAACTTATGAAACTTAAAGTATCTTTACGCCCATATTCCCGAAGAGGCAGGCAGAGGCACAACCAGGGTACCCACGACTAGCCGAAGATACTAAGTCCCATAATGTGATAGGTGGCAAGCCTATCGCCAACCGGGCACGTTTCCAATCCCGACCAACATTTTTTTTATTAGAAAATTGGAAAAATCCAATTTTCTTTTTGTTGGCCGACCCGGGATTCGAACCCGAGACTTTATGCAGTCAAGTCCAACACCCGGACCGCTCGACCACAGAGGCGACTGAACTTAAACATTAACTTAAACTTACCTTTTATTGCTTATTTATTTATTTAGCATTGTTGTAGACAAAATTACCATATAATAAAACAAAATGAGAAACAGAATGCACTGACAATAAACCTATCTCTATATTAACTTTTTTTCGAGCCAACACAAAAAACATGTTTTTACGGCGAAATGAATAAGTAAGGGGTGGATCCTAAGCCGGATAAGTTAAGCTTTGGTCCCTTTTACAAGCTGCCTGGCAGGAAGATTCTACACGGGAAAGACAATCAATGCTCTGATCAAATTGTTGGGCACTTTGAGCTGATTATCTTAAATGAATGATTTAGGCATAAGACTAGAGTACTACCAGAGCCTTTACCATGAGATGGTATAGATTACGTTCGGTAAGGTACGTGTCGAAATCTATGACACTTTTGGTCTAAAAAAGTGTTTCTCTTAGTAACCAACAGAGGCGCTGTACAAAGTTTTTTTAGTAAATAGTTTACAGAGACGCGGCGAGTATACGTAGTAAACTTGACAAGCCGTAAACTCATGGTAAAGGTTCAGGGTTGTAAGTCAAACAACGTCACGGTTTCTTCTTATTCCAATATGTCAATGAGTTCCTGCGTTAGTTATGGACAACATACATTTTTTTTATATAATTTGATAGTTTTGTGTAGTGTTTAATATTTAGTTTTCTTTCAATAGAAAATATGAATCCCATTTGCTTGCCGATATCACAAGAATTGAGAAAACCCTTGAAAGACGGTGACCGCGCTGAAGTCGTTGGTAGGGGAGTGACTGAAACTGAGATTGATTCATCAGTGCCAACAGTAACTAGTCTACCTATACTATCCTCAGAAACCTGTTCACAATTATATAGTAGGTACGTATCAAGAGGATGGCAGAGGCACAACCAGGGCACTAGCCGAAGACACTAAGTCCCAAAATGTGATAGGTGGCAAGCCTATCGCCAACCGGGCACATATCAAATCCCGATCAACGTTTGTTTACAAGAAAATTGGAAAAACCAACTTTTCTTTTTCTTGCTCGATTCGAACCCCCGGGACCTCATGAAGTCAAGTCCAATACTTGGACCGCTATAGCAGAGAGGTGAGGTTGGCAATATGGCATATGGCAATCAGATTGTATGTTTTTTTATGAGTGCTAACTCAAAATATTGTACTTGATGAACGGATTTCGATAAATAAATAAATATCCTTGGACAAGTCACACAAATAATTCAATCTAACCCCAAAGTAAGTAAATTATATGCTTGTGTTATAGGTGTTAGACAACGATGATAATACATAGAAATACTTAAACAGATATCAGAATAAATTTCATAAACACCCAGACCGAATCTAGAATCGAACCCGAACCTCGCGGTTGGTCGATGTAGTTAGGCGTGTGCGCTAGCCACTCGACCAATAAATATTTGTTTGGAACCATGTACGTCTTAGTTGTTTACATTCAGCAAATGGTTTTTGAGTTATGGTTTACTTTGACGACAGTCAAAAGCTGTGATAAATATTTTTTTCAGTTATGTATTAATAATTATTTCATTTCATACGACATGTATGTAATGATACAATTATCCATCTATAGTTTACTATCAATTTCCATATCTCCAGTTTATTGTACCTCAATTAACCATTAAATTATATAACTGTATTTTTTTTATGATATTGGAAGGCAAACAAGCAGACGGATTTCCTTATGTTAAGAAATTCACGCCGCCTAGAGACACCAAAGGTGGTAATGGTGCGTTGCCAACCTGAGGCTGGGATGTTAGGCCTCGAGCAAGAGTAAGTTTACCGGCTACCTTGCCCTTCAAACCGGTACACGTCATGACGTGTCATGACGTTATGGCGGCAGAAATAGGTAAGGCGGTGGTACCAATCCGGGCGAGTCGCTGCTAAACTCTACCATCTAGTCAGATGTCACGGTGTTAGTGAGGATGAGCCTATGCTCGCCTTTTACGAGCTGCTTGGCAAGGAAGGCAGATGGTCTATTCTACAAAGAAGCCCGGACCAACACGGGGGAAATAATACACACTGTATAATTTAAAGTTACTAGATTGTTTAACTAGTAAGAGATGAGTTTGTCAGATCACAAAAACTATAATAAGATTTTAAATTTAATGTTTTTTATAGGCCGCAAAAAATGAACATCAACTTTCTGACAGAAAATGAGTTCTGTGCTGGCGAGCTGGACAAAGACACGTGTGTTGGTGATTCTGGAGGTCCCCTGATCTTGGAGAAGAAATACAACGGAGTATATAGCTGGGTTCAATATGGAATCAATACCCGTGAGCTAAAACGATGCAGGTTTCGGTACCCCGGGGTCTACACTGATGTTTCCAAATACATGAATTGGATATTAGATAGTATCAAACAATGATACATCACTATTTGCAATGTACTTTTTATGTCTTGACGTCACATTGATAATAGATGGCAGCACGTAATGAGTTTTCTCAAGACCTATCAAAGTCGAAAATACAAATGAAAAAATATATTCAATTTTACAATTACAATTTACGAAAGCAAAAAGGCTCGAACTCTTTGGCTCATAATAGCATTCTTCAAATTACCACTATGTTTTTTTTTCATATAAAAAGCACGACCTACTCTAAAAGTGGCGCGTACGCAACAGCCAATAAAAAACGGTCACTACTCGCAAAGCGTGCTGTGGTTGTCTGGTATTATAGTATTTTAGTTATACCCAAAATCATTTACTATGCTTATAGATGTCAAACTCAAATTACTAGTCCAGCTTCTAGATGCTTTTGCCTGAATTATAGTCTGCAGCTTTGCTTACATTTCAATGTATACCGAAATAGATTTTGTGAATTTGTGTATTAACAGTGTTATTTGTTTTTATAAATAAATTAATTTTAAACGATTTTTTATTTAATACTCTCTGTTTTGGTCCCTGACTTCAATGATCATACTTGGTTAGATGCTTTCCTTCGTTCGCGTTCGCGACCATCAAATCCCTGTAAATTCGTAAAAACCGCGAGGTTGGCAACATATTAGTCATTCAAAAAAAAAACGTGACCATGACTAAGTGTTAGAAATTAGAAAATCGCCAGACGACGACGACGACGATGACGATTCGCCAGAATCTGTTCTGATCTTACCTTTTCGCTTTCCTGTGTCGTGTTTCGGTAACGAGGTTGAGGTAGCTGGTGAACTTATGCTGAACTTTTCTCCGTGTTGATCCGGGTCCGTTGTGTAGAAAAGACCTACTGTCAGCCGGGCAGGTCGTAAGAGCGACCTATCTTTGACATCTATTGTGTCTATATTGTTGTATGTGTGTGGTTCACTGACCTTTTTCATAAAAAAGAACTTTGTAGTTTCATGCGAGCTCTCCTCAGAAAGCCACCAGACTTTCCAAATTGCCCATGATTCACAGCATCAGCTCCGGCTCACCAAGGTGTTCAGCTTGTTGTTTTATACAGTTTTGCTCTGCAGTAGAACATGAAGCAGCGTTTTCCTTCCTTCTCAGTTGAATATTTATGATTCCACCCAAAGATTTACAATAGATCAAGACCACTTTCGGTGGGCTGAGTTGACCATCGTCTAACCTTAGGTTTAAAATCTGTCGACTCGTTTGTCTTCTATCATAAAGAAAACGACGACCAAAAGCTACGTAGGAATTTTCTGCTCTGCTAGTTAAATCACTCGCGTACATAAAAAATGAGTATAAAATAATATAAAAACATATTATTAATGAAATAATTTAACCACACCAGACCCAAATAAGACCCTTGAGGTACTCCTGGGTTAATACGAAGATCTGTAACCGTTAACCCATTAACCACAACAGAAAAAGTGCGATTACTAAGTTATGAATTAGACCCCACAGTAAACAAACCTGCCACTCTGTAACAAGATAACTTTTTTAATAGCAAATTATGAGGCACATGGTCGAAAGCCTTTATAAAATCTGTTTAGATAACATCTACTTCACTATTAGTATCAACAAGACGGGAATCAGTTCCAGTAAAGCTTGTCAAATTAGCAGCTGTTGATCAACGTTTCACAAATCCAATCATACTATCATTTAAACGTGATGACCTAAGTGGCGCTTAAAATACGGAGAAATCAAAGATTCAAAAATTTCCTAGATGTAGATAAAATGGAAAATGGCCTGTTATTAGAAATGATTTCGTGTTTGTTAGATTTCGACATAGGGTCATTTTTTCGCTATTTTCCAGACACTAGGAAAAATACCAATTTCTAGTGACTTTTTAAGAATAAAACAAAGGGCAATGCTAGTTTCTCAACACACTCAACAATAAAAATTGGCTGAATTCCATCCTCGCCTGTTTCCTTATATCTTTCAAGTGACTTTAATTGCTTTAGAAGAGTTTCTTTTTATTTTAGGTGCAATTAAAACTATATTGTAATTTCTTAATTCGGTTTTGTCAGGTTTTGTCTTATTTTGGTTTGGTTTGTTTAGAATTATTAAAAAAATATGCCACGGGAATAAATAAGATAAACTCATAAATAGGATCGGCATCATGGGCTACCTTTTTGAAAATAACATCAAATCGTAGCTTGATGATTAAAATTGAGTCAGGTTTTTGCAGATTATTAGGTCATCTTAGCGGTTTCGCTCAGATCTAGTTAACGTTTTTAGACATGAACTTGCGGGCAGCAGCTAAATTGGTAAGTCTGACAACTTATATGCCCAAGGATAAAACCCTTTCAACAGGCAGTTAGTCAACATACAATAGAAACTGTAACCAACACAAGACAAAATTGCTAAAAGTTAAAAACATAAAGATAGTGTTATCTTCCATGGAGTTTCCATTCTTGATAAAAATAACCAGAATTGGAACCCGAGACCTGGTGATCTTGGAAAATTAGAGGCGATCATAGATTATTGTTCGGCCATCTTATTGGTCCTCTCATACCTGATTAATATTTATATGGACGAAGCCTATTAGTAGTTATAAATAAGTAAGAAAACTTAAAAACGCCCCCGGACAAAACCCTTCCCATGGGCAGTTGGCCTGTATGTGTGTGATGAAATTTACAATTACAAAGATAACACTGGAGTTTCCATTCTTGATAAAAGGTATAGAAGCAGCATCACATTTGATAACTTCAAATAAATTTTGTTGTGTTTTAAGAGCAGTGTGCCTGTGGTGTTTACCGACAACACACTTAGTATTTTCGGTTTCTATAATGTTTGTGATAAAGTTACTGTTGGTAATTGTAAGTTATTATACTGTGTACGGACAAGGTATGTGATATTATAATGATTAAACCAATTTCACTACACGGGGTTTAGTTCACCTGAGTCCAGGCATTAATCATAAATCTCCGCGCCTATGAGATCCTGAGATCCTTCCAAAACAGGTATTCAAATTATAAGACAGTTTTAAGTACATCTGTCGCCTCTGTGGTCTAGCGGTCCGGGGTCGGACTTGACTTCTTGAGGTCTCGGGTTCTATCCCTAGGTCGGTCAACAAAAAAAATTAGAAAATGCACATTTTTTATTAACATATTACATACATTTCTATTAAAATTAACGTTGCCCGGGATTGGTTATCTGCCCGGTTGGTGATAGGCTTGCCACCTATAGGGGGACTTAATGGCTTCGGCTAGTTTTGTGTTATCTAAACATATACATATATATTTAAAATATATAACAAAATTAAAAAAATAGAGTTAATAGAGTAATATATTAGAGTTAATAATAAAGTAATATATATGTATGTATATCTATATACATATATACATATATGTATATACATTTTATAATCATTGAAGGACCGGGTGTTTTTGCCTAACACGAAATAGTATTTAAAGCTCGGTGAAGTTGCATAAAGTCGCGAGATTAGCAACAAATTAGTCATTCAAAAAAAAGAAATAGTATTTAGTAAAACAAAGACGCTTTCTCTGTCACTACGTCCCTTTCTATGCTTAAATCTTTAAAATTACGCAACGGATTTTGATGCGTTTTTTTTAATAGATAGAGTGATTGAAGAGGAAAGTTTGTGTGTATATTTTATATCCGTGCGAAGCCGGGGCGGGCCACTAGTAATGTATAAAATGTAACATGTACATATTTTTAAGTCGAATGGAAAAGTTTATTCTGTACTAGCTGCCCGTCCCTGCTTCGCACGGGTGGACAAATTTCTGTTTTTACATGTATGTAAATGTCTATATGATAATAAACATATAAACCTTAGTCGTGAATAATTCTACCTATTACAAAACAAATGAAATCCGTTTCGTGGTTTTAAAGATCTAAGCATACATATGAACAGACAGCAGAAAATAAATTTTGTTGTATATAAGTAGTGATAATGTAATATGTGATGATAGTGTAAATCATCACAATAGTGATGCAGAGCAAACCAAATGTTATTTTAATCATTTACTACCAAAGTAACTTCTTATGGATACCTTTCATTAGTTGTACTGAACACTATTTACATTTTTGAATACCTTTTTGGAAGGAAGATATTTCAGATATAAATTAAAAAAAACCCCGTGTTGGTCCGGGCTCCTATGCAGAAAAGACCATCTGCCTACCTGCTAGGCAGCTCGCATAAATCGAGCATAGGCTTATCGTCACTAGCACCGTGACATCTGACTACGTGGTAAAGTTTCGCAGCGACTCGCCCGGATTGGTACCACCGCCTGACCTATTCCTGCTGCCATAACTTGTCGTTGACGTGTTCTGGTCCGGAGGATAAAATAAATTAGTCGGTAAAATTAATTTTGCTCGAGACCTAACATCCTGGCCCCAGGTTGGCAACATACCATTACCACCTTTAGTGTGTCAAAAAAAATAGCTTATTGCGAATAGGATTGTCCCGGGGGATCCGTTGTACTTATCAAGCATATGTTAGGCATATAATATGTTGCCTAGTAGTTTTTAACTGGATGTCCCAAAATACTACTATCGTTTTTAATCAACAAATAACACCAACTACAAATAATAAAAATAATAGTCGCCTTTGTGGTCTAGCGGTTCAGTTGGTGGACTTGACTGCATGATGTCGCAAGTTCCAATTTTTTTGTTGGGTTTTTCCAATTTTCTAATAAAAAAAACGTTGTTCGGGATTGGATATGTGCCCGGTTGGCGATAGGCTTGCCACCTATTACCACATTGTGGGACTTAGTGTCTTCGGCTAGTCGTGGTTGCCCTGGTTGTGCCTCTGCCTACCTCTTCCGGGATATGAGCGTGAAGATACTTACTCACTTACTTACTTACAAATAATATTTTATACAATATTTGGATAAATGACAACGTTATAGAAAACAGAAGTGTCTATATTCCAAATAAATTTATTTTAAGACCAAATGATTTTAGAAAGCTTAATTTCAATTCAAAGATTTATCTATTGACAACTTGTATGTATAGATTGTTTCAGTTTCATATAACATGTGGAGGATTCTATTTATATTTTTTATGCTTGTATGATATTAAGGTTTCGTTTTTTGCCTTTCGATTTGATGATTTTAACAGATTGGGTCTTAAAGAGTAGTGAAGTCTTAGACCAAGTCGTAGTCGTAGACCAAAGGATATAACTATTATTGCTATATTATATATTTTCAGTGAAAACATGCGATGACTGCATTCTGTTTTCTCTATGCCCAAATGCCCTAGAGAAAGCTGTTAAGCAACCTACAAATGAGACTGTTCAGCTATTCAAAAGCGCCCTTTGTGGTTTTGATCTTAAAGATCAGCGGAAGGTACCTTTGGTAAGTTCTTACTTATCTTCAAATTCTAAAGTTAACTGTTTGAAATGACACATGTAACATAAGCATTTATTTTGCTAATTCCGCGTAAACAGTGTAACTGTTGTTGCAAATAATCCTCCAAATGACACAGAATGTGACAAGCCTAACTAAAGTTCCCACTTCCCGACTCCGCGACTGTCACGAATAGAGTCCCAACTCGGGAAACAAAACCATTTGTCACGTCTTTCGCCAACTTTGTCGAAGACCTCACCGAAGAGAACACCCATGAATGAAACTCAGCTGAATTACTCATGAGACTCATGATGAATATCCGATAGTGTAAAAAACGTCACAGAAAATACTTACTAATAGTGTATGTGCATTGCTAACCTGAGGTCCCAAGTGTTCCATCCTAAGGAATTGAAGTCTCTTGTGCAAGTAAGTTTAACGGCCCTTTACCCCCCAAAAACTAACTCGACAGTGGTAACCATTGAAGTTAGCAGCTGGGTTTGGTTAAAGAAATGGTACTGAACCAGAAGAGTATTCGGATGGTAGCATTTAGTTATGGTCACGTGACAAAAACTGACGCTCATATTTCACGTGCTGTTCGATGTATGTATGAGTAGCAGCAGGCCTATATTCTGCAATGGAGCTTAGGACTGACACAAGAAAATAACAAGAACATATCACAGGTGTGCTGTTCAGACTTTCCGACACCACCATCAACAGATGCAACAGAAACGCACCCGAACCTGGATCTGCTGCCAAAACCATGTGAAGATACCACTGAACGACCTATTGACGGTGGAAAGAATGTAAGCGTGTTTGAATATCCTGGGCTGGCCGACAAAAAAGGTGAGTTATGTATCTAAACAGGTCTATGTGTTCAGCTGGGGTGGTAGTTGTATGTTTGTATGTAGGTTAGTATGTTAGGTATGTAGAAATACTTAAAACAATTTTTAATTTCGAACAAGGGTGAAATCAGGGTCACGGTGCTAAGGGGGTTACGGACTTAAGGGGGTTTCAAAAAATATATTATATATAAAATACAAAGATAAATCAAGGTATCAAATGAAAGGGGCAGATTTAAGCATTTCAAATATGTTTTTTTTAACTACGTACATAATTTTTGAGTAACAGTCAAAAAAAATTTTTTTATACAAACTTTACTTAAAAACATAACAGTAAAATTGATAAACATATCAATACTTAATGATATTAACGGTCATCGGGACGGCGACGTTTTTAAAGTTGGTGTTTATGTTATTTTTCAGTGAAAACCTGCGATGATTGCATTCTGTTGTCTCAGTGTCCTTTTGCCCTCGAGACACTTAAAAAAGAACGTACAAATGGAACTTTACAGCTTCTCAGAACCGCACTTTGTGGTTTTATTCGTAAGGGTCAGCAGAAAGTACCCCTAGTAAGTTTTTATTTATATTACAACGTTAAAGTTAACTTATAACTAATGACGAAAGAGTTATACCTGCTACATGTAAATTTAATAATATATAAACCTACCAGTTTTTTTGTAACAGTACTTTCAGGGTTATTATAACTACTATGTCAAAGTTGCTACACTCGCTTTTTATACTTCTGTGTTTATCTTAACACTGTTGAATATTAGCGAGAATTGGGTATGTCAGAAGAAGCATGAGACTAGGATAAAAGCGGTCGAAATGAGAGCGCTACGGAAAATCCGAGGTGAAACGCTCGCTAACCGCATTTGTAATACGCGATTCGAAAATAAGTGAGATTAAAAGAATGTGTTGTGTTAAGATGAGAAGGGCATGCTCCTTCAGTCATATGGAAAGAATGGCAGGTGGAAGATTGACAAATCAGATATACAATGTGAATATAGATAGATGCAGGTACCGGTGAGACCAAGGTTGACATTCCATTTGCGTATTTTCCGAGAGTGGTGTCAAGAGTCTCCGAAACCTGCGTGTTTATATGAAAAGCGTAATGAATTTAGAGAAAGCCAGAAAGGTCCATGAGGATCGTGAGATATGGCACTTGAAACTCTCTGCCTACCCTTAAAAGACTTGGTGTGAAGATATGTATGACTATTATCATGATGAAGCAGTAATTACCGAAGCGGAAAGACAAATTTTATGTTTTTAAATTTAAGTGCGTTTTGTTAAAATGTCATAATAAAACAATAAAGTTATACCAAATGGCAGAGATGAAATGTAGTGTTAAATAAATAAATATCCTAAGATTAATCACACATAATGAATTAAGCCCAAAGCAAATAAATTATATGCTTGATTTATGGGTGTCAGTTAATGATACTAGTACATAGAAACACTTAAGTAGATACTAATCAATTCAGTTAACATCCAGAACTAGCGTGTAATCAGCATTTAAAGTATCTTCACGCCCATATCCCCGAAGAGGTAGGCAGAGGTACAACCAAGGCACCCACGACTAGCCGAAGACACTAAGTCCCACAATGTGATAGGTGGTAAGCCTATCGCAAACCGGGCACATTTCCAATCCCGACCAACATTTGTTTTATTAGAAAATTGGAAAAATCCAATTTTCTTTTTGTTGGCCGACCCGGGATTCGAACCCGGGACCTCATGCAGTCAAGTCTAACACCTGGACCGCTCGACCACAGAGGCGATTTAAATGTAGACATATATAAATGATGATTACACAAATGTATACAGACGTCGGGAATAATACCCAAGCCTCGCGGTTAGTTGGTGAAGTTATGCATTTACGCTAACCCTTTTACCCACTCGTCAGATAAGTGAAAGAAAAGATAGGAGAATAATTTGTATTACAATAACATTAAAGCACATTTAATACTTACTATTTTGAATTTAAAATAGCGTTTTCTGCTCTTGATGTTAAGAAAGACGGAGCTAAAAAAATCAAAGGATGTATTAAACCTACTGTGCAAGTAATGTTAATGGCTACTCATGCCTTCAAATTCTAGGCACAACAGTGGCAATCACTGACGTCATGGAAGCAGGAAAGAATGAAGCGTTGGTATTAAGCCGGTAGAGTAATTGGGAGGAGAAAAACCGATTCTCGCACCTCACTAGTTGATTAGTAGGAGTAAGAGCGCTTATATTCTCCAATAAAGCCCGGGAATGAAATAAACAAGAAGTATTTTCACGCCGATATCCCCAAAGGGGAGGCAGAGGCACAACCTGGGCACCCACGATTAGCCGAAGACACTAAGTCTCGCAATGTGATGGCTAGCCTATTGTAAACCGGGCACATATACAATCCCAAGCAACATTATTTTTATTAGAAAAATGGAAATATAAATCTAATTTTTTTGTTGCCCGACCCAAGAATCGATCCAGGGACTTCGAGAAGTCAAATAATAATGTGAAATAATACTATAACATCACAGGTATGCTGTTCAGACTTTTCGTTGCCATCAACATATACAATAGAAACGCACCCGAACCTAGAACTGCTGCCAAAAACATGTGGAGAAATTATTGAACAGCGTATCATCGGTGGACGTGAAGTGAGCATGTACGAATACCCGTGGATGGCACTCATTGCCTACAGAAGAGGTTAGTAACATTACGAATGCCTACCAGTTTGTACGGGATAAAAAAACTCTCGACCCATTTTCTGCAAATTTCACATAAGCCATCTACCAAATAGTCGGAACAAAGCCTACACATTTAGTTTGGATAGGTGAGCCCATTCTTGAGTTGTAAAATTACAACTAAAAGTGGCATTGACTTTTGGTTACCGTGACCGCGTCGCGATACCCTACTTGTAAGAGTACATAAGGGTAATGATATATGAATAAACTTTATTGTTTACTAGCTTCCGCCCGCGACTCCGTCCGCGCGAGTGTCGGTATTCGCGTGATAAAACTGAAAAATTAATATTTATTTTTTTCCTACGTATTTTTCCAGGATAAAAAGTATCCCATTTTATGCCCAGGATCATAAGGTATAATTATACCAAGTTTCATCGAAATCGAACCCTTAGTTTTTACTTGATGCCTGAACATATAGACAGACAGACAGACAAACATTTTTTAATCACATATTTGGGTTTTGTTTTTTCAATATTTGCAATGTACAGAATTCCACAGATTTATTATAATATGTATAGATGTCACTAGCAAATAAAAAAATATATTTTTCGTAGCATTTATTTATTCGCCACAGTCATGTCTAATTACATAAAAACAACTAATTAATGAATTATTTATTAAGAACAATTGACGTTGGGATGTAACAACTCCATCGCCTGTGGTGGTTGTATGTCTAGTATAATTATAAGATGATTCCAGTGGTGCAGTCTGTCATATTACTAAGTTGGAGAAAACTGAGTATTACTACGGCCATAGTCAGTGATCGCCTCTATTATTTTCCGTACTGGAGATAAGAGTAGCCAATAGATTGATGAGGTGTGAAGGCATGTTGTGAAAGCGACGCACCAGTAATGTCTGTGGTGTCAATCGTCTATAGACACCACAAATGTTTCTGTTACTGGAGCGGGTGCAAGGCTGTCACTTACAATCCAGAGAACGACCTGGAAATTCACTGTTATGGAAGTGAGACTACAAAAAAACAATAAACTAATAGATTCTACCAATGTTCATATTTTAAGTTATTTAACAGTTAACGGCATAGAATTTGGATGTGGAGGAAGTATCATCAACTCGCGGTACATTCTGACGGCAGCACACTGTGTCCGTAACAAAAACATAGTAGGAGTGAGGGTTGGAGAATTTGACGCCAGATCCAGGAAAGACTGTCAAGGAGAACCTCCGTTTATGATTTGTGAATCACATCTGCAGGTTACTTTTTTCGTACTTAATTTTTTAACTAACGATGAAAGGAGTTGCTTCGCTTTTAGATGGGCCTGGCCTCTGGAAGCATTTTTTATTGCGATAGCTTTGTAAATGTCTATAGAAATGGCAAAACTGGGAATTGTTAATTTTGTAAGTATTAGCTAAAACTAAAAATATTTTGTAGGCAGTTTAGGTACATAGGTAGTTTGAATTAAAAGCCAAATTACTTTCCGTGGATTAAACTAAAATAATGTAATGATCATGAAAGAAAAAAATTAAAGATCTACGGTTTCTTAATGTCAATTGTAAATATTTACAGCACTACTATTTAAAGCGCTTCGGCTTTACAC
Source organism: Calephelis nemesis (assembly GCA_002245505.1). Taxonomy (NCBI): domain Eukaryota; kingdom Metazoa; phylum Arthropoda; class Insecta; order Lepidoptera; family Riodinidae; genus Calephelis; species Calephelis nemesis. The sequence goes on from NJDD01002649.1 coordinate 89,476, forward strand.
TTTTTACTCTTTTTACACTTTATACTTTTATTTATAAATTGGCTAACCAAATCTCTATTTAACACATAATATTTTTTTTATTTTTAGGATATTGCTTTGGAAGAAGTTGTTCACCCCGATTTCACAATGGTTCCAACTGTAAAGAACAACATAGCCTTATTACGACTTCAAAAGAAAATTAACTTGGCGTATAGTAAGTATCTTGCACTTTATCATCAGTTAATTACATGTAATTAGGTAAGATTAAAGTTAAGAAACTTAATAATTAACTTAAAGTGACTGTTCGGGCTTCTTCGTTTCAAACAATTGACTAATAGATCATATATACGTATTGATTAAGTCTTTGCTGAATAAGGGGATAAAAAGGACACATTCCACTGTATTGTAAATACATCCAAGAAATACTGTTTTTTTATTTATTTAATAAAATAAAATACAATTTTTTTTAACAAAAAGCTTTGCAAAAACCTTAGGTCATTGGTTTGTCATCAAGCTTAACTGCCTCCCGTAACTATTTAAATTGTAATATTTTAAAATACAATAATGTACATATAATATAATGAACCGCATGCCAAAAATATTGCAACCAATCACTACGTACCTATTATAATTAAAAAAACTCCGCACTTATTGCTACGTCTCAACGCTTATAACGCATATTAAAACAGAATATAAGGAACCGGCTTTCGTTGTCATATTTCAACTAAAGTAATAGTAAGGGACAAGAAGAACAGAAGTTTAAACTATTCCTCGGAAAACCTTGCTTAAAAACGTCATAATTGAGCATTGACTAATCTGACATGTTTAAAATGTTCCCTTTCTTTAGTTTTTGTTTCATTTGAAAAAGAAGGCATATATCAACAATTTCTGGAGACCTCTAACAGTAGAAACTTCCAGACCACCCAAAAATGAACCTTTTCGTATTAAGCAAATAGTTAAAGGTTTTTGCAGTTGCATATCCGGTTCCTATATTCAAGAAACGAGTCGTTTTGATTACGGATGGTAAGAATTTGTACTATTAGTAAGATTGCTAACAACAGTTGTTCATTTTCTACAGTTAATTTTGGACATTTTTTGAAAAAAAATGAGTAGGATCTATTTTCAAATAATATTCAAAGTAAAATTTTGAGCAAACTACGAATGGTTAATCTTACGGATTACGTATCGTTGATTATAGGAACTGGGAATTACTGTGTTTAATCATACAGTTAAAGTTTAGTTTTATTTCAACAGAAAATGTGAGGCCAATTTGCTTGCCCACATCACAAGAATTGAGGAAACCTTTGAAAGATGGTGAACGCGCTGAAGTTGTTGGTTGGAGATTGTTCGAAACTCAGAGTAATCCATCAGTGCCATTTAAAGTTAATCTTCCTATACTAACGACCGAAAGCTGTGCGCAACTCATAAATAAGTAAGTATAATTCCTACTTCGAATATCGAAGAGGGTTTTCTTTTTTCTTCGCTCTCTTTTTCTGTATGTTATTTTCAGTTCTCAATTCGATTGCATATTTTTCATGTTTTCTACCTCTAAGCATTTTATTGGATGAACGAAATTCTGTGATTGTTTTTTTTTTAAAAGAACTCATATTCTACGACATTATAGTGCGCAAATATTTAGTTAGTATTTATAGAAATTAAATACTTATTTGTATTTAAATGTTTAAATCACAGACGCCTCTGTGGTCGAGCGGTCCGGGTGTTGGACTTGACTGCATGAGGTCTCGGGTTCGAATCCCGGGTCGGCCAACAAAAAGAAAATCGGATTTTTCCAATTTTCTAATAAAAAAATATGTTGGTCGGGATTGGAAACGTGCCCGGTTGGTGATAGGCTTGCCACCTATCACATTGTGGGACCTTAGTAACTTCGGCTAGTCGTGGGTGCCCTGGTTGTGCCTCTGCCTACATCTTCGGGGATATGGGCTTGAAGATATTTTTTTTAAATCACAGAACTTATTCATATTTATTAAATCTTCATAACTTATTACAATCACTTATAAAGATGTATAAAGGCAACATTTTCAGCGACTTAAAAGGTGGTATGCGTGAATGTATCTGATTGACACTACATATCGCCAGTATACACTTCGTATTCTACAAATACTTATTAATTCTTCTGGGTTTCCCTAAATGAGAATACCATATTGCAAAAAAAAAGACATATACCTATGGAAAGTTACGAGAGATGTCTTCAAGCCTCTCTCTTCTCTTATTCTTCTTTATACGTATTATATATATACAAACTAATTTTATTGAAATCCATCCAATGATTCTAGTGCAAATGTGACAGTTAACGTACTTACTATTAAAATCTTTGAATTGTTTGTTATTTCATGAGGTTATAAGGCAAAATGATAGATCTCCTCTCCTAATGGTTAGAAATTACCAAAGCTTACGGTCACTGTGCCTAAGGGGTCCAGTGTTGGCGTTGAGTACATGTAGTCTCGAGTTCTATTTCCGGAGCGAGCTAAAATGTTTTTGCAATTTTCCAAAAGAAAGAGATTGTCCTAGATCGTTTAAGTACCTGGTGGGCGATGCATTTGCTATCTATCGCATTTTGGGAATTGGTAGTACCTTCAGCTACTCCTTGATACCCTCGTTGCAACTCTTTTAAACTTTTGATAATACGAATTCTTATATACTTAATATCCGGTCCAAGTCGCGGGGAGTCGCTGGATGCCAGCGGCTGATGACCGTGACTCGTGGCGCTCTTTGGGGGAGGCCAATTTTATCCTACAAAACCACTAGTGGTAGAATCCTGTGCATGAACTTGTACCAGTAGAGATGTATCGCCTTACCTATTCATGCCGCCACAATGGCAATACCATAGTCCGGTCTCAGGATAGCGACGCACCTCTAACATTTATTTTGTCTATAGGCTACGGTTGTCTTTTAATATCAAAGAAACCGTGTTTTTTAATGATTATGGATGGTAAACAAGCAGACGGATTTCCTGATGGTAAGAAATTCACGTCGCCTAGAGACACCAAAGGTGGTAATGGTGCGTTGCCAACCTGAGGCCAGGAGTGTAGGCCTCGAGCAAAAGTAAGTTTACCGGCTACCTTACCCTCCGAACCGTGTTGTGGTGGCAGGAATAGGAAAAAAAAAGAAATAAAAAAAAGAAGCCGTAGAGAGAAAGATGGGGTTCTGAATCTACACGACCTGACTCTAACGACCCTAACTTTACAACTTCTACATACCAGTAAAAATGTATGGTTTGGCTGTTTTTTTTACTTCAATAACTAAATTTAGCATCACCTCCACAACGGTAGCTTGACTCTGAGATCTGATCATGAGACCTGATATCTTGTTAACAGGGTAAACCTTATGTAATCGTCTTGACAACATTTTACATGAAACGTTTTTGGTGGAACTTACATGTCATTACACATATTATATATCTGTAAAAAAGTGAATTTTGTACAATAAAGATATAAAAAAAGCGCAGACAACTAAAAAGTGGCAGCATAACACATTTCTAGAGATTTTAGAATATTTGTCTGTCTGAGAATTTAGCAGGTAGGTATTCCGAAGAAGGTTATATAAGCAAGTAAGTATCTTCACATCCATATCCCCAAAGGGTTAGACAGAGGCACAACCAGGGCACCCACGACTAGCCGAAGACACTGAGTCCCACAGTGTGATAGGTGGCAAGCCTATCGCCAACTGGGCTTATATCCAATCCCGAGCAAATATTTTTTTTATTAGAAAACTGGAAATAACACATTTTCTTTTTGTTCCGACCCAGAATTCGAACCCGAGACCTCATGAAGTCAAGTTCAACACTTGTACCGCTAGACCACAGAGTTTAAAACATATAACTTTACTTTATAAGGTTATATGCTACTTTTATTCCGGTATGGGTTCCCAGAGTAAGGAGAGAGGGGTCAAAGTCAATATATATTCTTTTTTTTGTCGTATCAAATGCTTTACAGATTGTCCCATGTTTGTCCTTATCGTAAGTTTCATAGTTTAGAAAATGCAGATACCATAAACTTAAATTTGAAAATTTTGCAATGAACTCCCAAAAAATCCTATACGTAATGTCACCAAGAGTCATCTCGATCATATCAGCTTTCAGACAAAAATAAACAACATCAAAATCGGCCGATTAATTCAAAAATTATAAGGCCAGACAGACATACCTACATAAAAAAAATACAAACAAACACATCCATACACAGTCCACACCTCGGACTATGTAATAAATTCCAATGATACTAATATTATAAATGTAAAAGTTCGTATGTCTATTACTATATGTCGATTTACTATATGAAACCGGAATAGATTTACTACAAAAAAGGACGAGTCCAGCTAGTATGTAGTAATTACACACGGGCAAAGCCGAGGGTTAGAACTGGTATATATAGGGAAAAACACTAAAATTTCCAGCGGACCCTTTATAAATGCAGTGCATTTGCTGATAATATTAGTTGACAATTTGAATTTGTTTAGAATTTCGAGATTTTTTCCTAAAGAAATGTTTTGCTGTAAAACTGTTGTTTATTTTTTTTCTAAGTGATATTGGAGTAGAAAGTAAGTTTTTAAATAACCTGTACATATAATAAACAGCAACAATACTAAAGTGTAAACTATATATTGTTTTTGATATTGGAAGGCAAACAAGCAGACGTATTTCCTGATGATAAGAAATTCACGCCTCCTTAAGTCACCAAAGGTGGTAATGGTGCGTTGCCAACCTTAGACCGGGATGCTAGGCCTCGAACAAAGTAAGTTTACCGGTTTACCGGTTCTAAGGGTAAACCGGAACACTTCAACGGCAAGCGCTGACGTTATGGTGGCAGGAATAGTTAAGGCGGTGATACCAATCTACCTAACTAGTCAGAGGTTACGGTCTTAGTGACGAAAATCCTGTGCTCGTCTTTTACACAGGAAGGCACAGGAAGGCTGTTGGTCTATTCTGCAAAGGAGCCCGAATCAACACGGGGAAATCAATTAATCATGGTATTTTATTAAAACCAATGATTGTTACGTTTTGTTTATAGAATACACAACTCGAAACAAGCGTTGTTAAAATGTTTGTCGATATTTCTGTTCACTTAGCGCAAAAACTACTAAACGGGTTTTTACCAAATTTCGTGTAGTAGTTAGTAGCTTATAAATAGCCCTGGTCACCTGGTCACTGGTATCTAGGATACTTTTTACCGTGGAAAAATCTTTAGTTCCCATCACTACACGAAAAGTCACTTCAACGTGTGTGCGATGTACGTATCACTACATAGTATAAAACAAAGTCGCTTTTTCTGTCATGTGTCATGTTGTATGTCCCTATGAACGCTTAAATCTTTAAAACTACGCAACGGATTTTGATGCGGTTTTTTTAATAGATAGAGTAACTCATGAGGAAGGTTTTTATGTATAATATCATCCATTAAATAGTGGACAAATACTGTTATTTTTGAGGTTTCTAATGTGATGTCGCAAATAATAACATTTTTTCCGCTTACATTGCAAACGCAGACTGAATCCTACGAGATTTATCAAAATAATGTACTAAGTATTGTACACAATGAAAAGGTCTACAGAAAACTCCGCGATGGTATATGTCTATCTCTTATGGATATCCCACAATAACATTTTTTTGTCATTTACTTTTTACGACAAATTATGAATAATATTCGAAGCGATTTTAACCAATACAGCATTAATCCTTATCCAATTAAATACCTTAAATACATTGTTGATTTAATATAGATCTATTTGGCCTTTTACAGCATCTGATTTAAATCAATATTTTTGAAGATGTACAGATTTAAAAATTGCGGAACGTAGCGTTTACGGCGACGCGGCGCGGCGGCAGCGTGCCTATAAATAGCGCGTCGGAGGCCGCGGATTTCCTTATAGCACATTGAATTTAGCAGCGATCGGACGCGTTATCGGAGTTTTGTAGCGAGGAAAATAACAATAACAATTTTATAAACAACGTTCACAGTTTTTCTGTAGCGTATTTAGTATATCAGCATTGCACCCGTGCGAAGCCGGGGCGGGTCGCTAGTTACTTTATAATTTGTGGTTCGATGTCGCGGACAACAGCTTGTATATTTTTTTTTGCTTTATATTTTTTTCAAGCTTTTCCACTTACAATGTATACAGCCTCTTTGGTTGAAGCATACATAATATTTTTTCCCCGTGTTGGTCCTTGCTCCTTTGTAGAATAGACCACCTGCCTTCCTTGCTAGGCAGCTCGTAAAAGGCGAGCATAGGCTCACTGTCACTAACACCGTGACACCTGACAAGGTGGTAGAGTTTAGCAGCGACTCGCCCGGATTGGTACCACTGCCTTACCTATTCCTGCCGCCATAACGTCATGACGTGTTCCGGTTCGGAGGGTAAGGTAGACGGAAAACTTACTTTTGCTCGAGGCCTAACATCCCGGCGTCAGGTTGGCAACGCACCATTACCACATGACCACCTAGGCGGCGTGAATTTCTTAACATCAGGAAATCCGTCTGCGTGTTTGCCTTGCAATATCATAAAAAAAACACACCTAACGGCAGACTCTCGGATCGGGAGGACTCAGTATCAATAATTTAATCAAACAGTCAATCAAATCATTCAATCAATCGCGTCTTATCATCAATCATTTTATTAATGATAATAATTATAATCAATATCATCATTATCATCAGCCAGAGGACGTAAACAGCTGGACATAGGCCTCCCCCTACGTTTTCGTGTTGAATTGTACAGTTGTCCGTGGAACTTCTCGGCCTCTTTCAAAATCTCGGCCTTAGATAAAATTACGGTGGGTTTTCGGTCTTCAGTTTTATTAACTGGGTCAGGCCAACACACAAATTCCTGGCGAAAACCTCGGAGCCCTTACTACGCTCGATAGCCTCTTTAATATGAGACTTATAAAAGGTGCGCAAGGCCTTGGAGACTTGTCTGTTTAGCTTCCTGTACTTTTGCATGTCAACTAAAGACTGCATTTGATCTATGATCAATAGTTTTAACATAATTTGATCATAGTTTAAAATGCGAAAGGGCATGCTCCGCTGGATCGGTGATGTGAGGTCTGGCACTCGATACTCTCTGCCTACCCCGTAAGGGACTTGGCGTACAGTTTTAAATGTTATCAGTATCAGTGCATAATTATAGCATTTTTTTTCTAGTTTTAAGATATTTGGCATTTTTATTATAAATTCTTTTAACAAATCATTTGAACATCATTATCATGATCAAAAGTCTATAGGACGCTTGCGAACGCCTCTACATTCTTTATAATACGGGGCTCAGGTTCGATTCAAGACGGGGACAGACGTTTGTGTGATAAACATCTATATGTCTAACTACATTTCCGGCTCGGGGTGTGTTTATTAAATTTGCTTCAGACTTCAGTATCTACTTAAGTTTTTCTATGTACCAGCGTAATTGACACATAACACAAGCGTATAATTTTCTTTGTTAATTAATTTGTGTAATTTGTACAAGGATATCATTAATGAGGTTACACTTGTCCGGGTACAATCTTACAAGTCGAATTTGTTCCAATTTTCTGTTACTCATTGAGCTGGAACTTTGTATTTCCAACATTCAACATTTTCCTACGGTATTTCTGATTATTTGATATGTCTTGAATATATGTCGTCATAAGTCTACTGCTTGGTGTAGTCCTCAAAAATAAAAATTTTGTCATAAGTTTTTTTGTTGAACACTAATTTCAAATTTTAATAAGTTTGATATAAAAATTTGGCAGGTTAAATGCTAATATGATACGAAAACACTAGTATTTTTGATTATTTGATATCTTATTATACTAGTAGACTGGGTGGGTGGTTGTCATTTCTAATTTGATTTTCGCTTAATGCAAGCCTTTGCTACACCTGTTAAGCTTCAAGATTGTTTGCGTTTTCTAGACATAGCGCGTCTTCTGTACGTTAGTACCTAATTCTTACTTCGTTTGTTCGTTAATTCTGCAGATATAAGTACTATATTTGTATTACAAAAAAGAGCTATTAGAGCTATTTATAATCTTAATGTAAGGGATTCCCTGCGTGAAAAATTCAAAGAAATAAA
>NJDD01002649.1:97810-110765 GCA_002245505.1 Calephelis nemesis
TCTGATTCTGATTCTGATTCCTACTATTACTTATTCTGCGAAGTCGTTGAAGGCGAAGTCGTTCGGCGATGTCGGAAGTATGTTGGCGTTGTCCATTCAGAGAAAAAACGTAGCTTTTCTTAGCTTAAAAGAACAATTTAATTCAATAGGTATCCATAATGTTCGGAAATGGTGGATTTTAAAGACGCGTCGTGCGTAATTATATACGCGTTGCAAGAATCTTTGTAGTGATTGACGTTAATAAAATGTATTTGAATTTGAATCACATACTTCTATGCGTGGTCATCCAAATGGACATGTACATACAATTGAAAATTGTTGAAGATACCTGCTTTATAAATTAGTTTTACTCGAATAAAGACTATTACATATATTGAAAGTTAAATAAAAGCTTGTCAAATGTGTTAACAATTGACGATTACTACATAGTTAGTACTAGCACTGAATATGTTATAGTACTACGTACAGAAGACGCATTGGTGTATAAAACGCTAGTATGCTTGAATTTCAAGATGTGTATGCAAATGCTTAATTTAACTTAAACGTTGGTTGACCTAGAACTGCACAAATTGTAGAACAGAATAAAAAATAAATATCCCTGAACATATTACACAAATCAATTCGAACCACAATGTATGCACACAACATAATATTATGTACACAAATTGATAAATCGCCCATAACCCCGAAAGGTTTACCCCAGAGGCGACAAATAAATAAAGAAAAATTTATATGCTTCTTTTATGAGTGTTAGTCAGAGATAATAATACATATTATATACATACACGGTATATATTATATACCGTGTTGGTCCGGGCTCCTTTGTAGAATAGACCATCTGCCTTCCTGCCAGGCAGCTCGTAAAAGGCGAGCATAGGCTCACCGTCACTAACACCGTGACATCTTACTAGGTGGTAGAGTCTCGCAGCGACTCGCCCGGATTGGTACCACCGCCTTACCTATTCCTGCCGCCATAACGTCAATGCCTGCTGTTGACGTGTTCCGGTTGGAGGGTAAGGTAGCCGGTAAACTGACTTTTGCTCGATGCCTTACATCCCGGCCTCAGGTTGGCAACGCACCATTACCACCTTTGGTGTTTCTAGGCGACGTGAATTTCTTACCATCAGGAAATCCGTCTGCTTGTTTGCCTTCCAATAATATATAAAAAAAAACCTTAATAGATACCCGAATAAATTTAATAAGCACTCGGACTCTGAAATGCTGACGTCTAAGCGTTCATCACAGAAATGTCTACCCGTTTAAAAATCGATCCGGACCCTGGTTGTTTGTCGGTGGAGTTGGGCGTATACGCTAACCTCTTGACGAAAAAACCGATTATGTTTTTTTCCCTACTGGTTTTGACATTCTAGCTACGTAAACTGCGTAGTAAACTGCCCTAATGTTAGTTGATACAGGCCAGAAGTCAGGGCTCACCAACGTCCATTGGGTTTTTTTATAATTTACACAATGGAAAGGGTAAAAATGTAAGGTCAGTAAGCTTAGTTCAAAATTTGAAGTAAAGATTTATCATAAGTTCCTCAAAATAGTTCAAATAGCATCTGCATCTTTATATGTAGGTAAGTCGGTTCGCGTAGATGAGCCCGTATTCTAGTTACGACATTGGTTTTTCCTTTGTTGATAAAATGTGCTTTATGAATAAGCAGCATCATATCTTTTAGGTTTTAGGTTTCGTAGTATTTTACAAACTGTTTATGAGTAACGATCAGTTGACATATGAGAGTTAATAATAACACTGTGTTTTCGCTAGCTTCCGTTTTAATTATGTTTATTTTTAAATTAACTTTGGCAGTTATAAGTTTCAGTGGCGTTTATGGACATGGTAAGTATTATTTTAATAACTTACCTTACTTAGACTTAGTCTGTCAGATAATAGTGGTAATTCTGCTGTTCCTAAACTAAACTTATTTTAGATGCATGCTATCTTTCTCAAATGAAACAAAAACAAAAAAGATGGAGCAGTTTAGACATGTCAGATTGATGCGGACATGTCTAATCGTGATGTTTTTAATAAAGATTTTCCGAATGATAGATTAAACGTCTGTAGAAATGTCGTGTACAGGCTAATCTGATGCACTAAAAGTGTTTTGTCTCTTTCTATTACTTTCGGTGAAAGAAGACAGCAGAAACTTAAAATTAGTTTCGTGAGTGTGCAACAAAATTACGACCAATGTCTAGGACCGCTTCGTGTTAAATGTTTTTTGGTTTTATTCTGGCCTGGTGAAGTGCTGGTAACGGGTAAAGATAGATTCAGATACGATGCAAAAAGAGTTATTCTATAAATATCTATCTATATCTATCAAGCTACTTGGTACTACACCCCGTGTCGTTCCGGTCTCCTTTGCAGAATAGACCATCTACTTTCCTGTCAGGCAGTTCGTAAAAGGCGGACACTTGCCGTCACCTTCACATTGACTAAGTGGTAGAGTTTCGCAGCGACTCGCCCGATTTAGTACCACCACCTTACCTGTTCCTGCTGCCATAATGTTAATGCTTTCCGTTGACGAGTTCCGGTCCCGGCACAATATATGCGGGGAATAGAAATCATCCAGCGCCGACATCGGCAGTTTGGGCAGGCATTTGTGTGATGAACATTCAGATTTCTGCATTTCCGGGTCTGGGTGTATGTAATAGTATCGTTGACTTACACCCATGACACAAGCATATAATTTGCTTACATTGTGGTTAGATTCAATTTGTGTAACTTGTACAGGGATATTTATTTATTTATTCCAGGGATGTAATGAAATGATTGACTTTTTTAATCATGCATATTTTTTAAACGTATATTTTTTGATATTTAATATTAAATCTTTTAACACAAATTTTTAACTTTGTACTTATTTAATTTTTGACATTTAATTCATTCTAATATTTAAAGTAGATTTGTATATACTTTTTTATCACTGTTTACATCGATTAGTTTAATTTATAATGGAACTTAGCATGTCACGTATTGGTGTATACTGTAATGTCATTTGTTTAAATAAAATATATAAATAAATAAAATTAATTATACTTTTACATGTAATTTAAGATTCTACCCACAAGGTGGTACACACCAATAAAACCATGGTATCTCAAGGCCACGGCTGTAAATTAGTATAACGAGTCGTCTGATTGTTTGTTGTCTTATAAAAGTAAGAATTCGTTATTATACGTTGTAACTAAATATCATTTCACTTTCATAAAGGCATTAAAGCACTGCTTACCATTACCTAGATTGCATGTGCTTTGTGATTTTAAATTCAGATCATTTTATATATTCATATATCTTAACTTGTGTCAATATCATAAACTAAGACAATTAATATCCATGCCACTTATGAATCATTCGGGTAACTTTTGGTATTTTATGGCGCCTCTTTTGGGGAAACCGTGAGGAAAATCACGAACATGAGTGACTTAGTGTACGCACACATGTTTCTACATGTTGCCAATTTTATAATTTTAACAATTACAATAATTTTTACAATTTTAAATAGTAAAGTGTTGCCAACTTTATAATTTTTATTGAATTAGCGACTTTTCAGTTTGTTTTAGCTACAAAAAAACTGTTTTTACGAAAACATGTTATTCCTTTTTTTGGTAATTTCATCTACAATTTACCTCGTATCTTTGTATTAGTAAAAAATCTTGAATTTGTTTTAGCTACAAAAAAACTGTTTTTACGAAAACATGTTATTTCTTATTTTGGTAATTTCATCTACAATTTACCTCGTATCTTTGTATTAGTAAAAAATCTTGGATACGCTATTGAAATAGTTTGGAATCGATCATAGCGGCCGTGATTTAATGAGTTGGCAATATCTACTACTGTCAGAGTCAATATTTTTGTTATTTTCACCATGTTTTGACTTTGTTTAGCGTAAATCAATTAAAATATATTTTAACTGTTGTAAATAGAAATCAACATTAATTAAGTACTATTTATTGAAAGCGAACTGAATGAACACACAACCAGGTTACCCACTATTAGCCGAAAGCTCTGAGTCGTAGGTGGCAAGCCTATCGCCAACCGGGCACATATCCAATCCCGAGCAACGTTTTTTTTATTAGAAAATTGAAGATAAGCATTTTTTATTATTTTGTTGTTTAGAATAATCGAGGTAGTCATAAAAGACTGCATTTTGGTATGTGAAGCAAATGATATTTCAAGGTTAAAGCACCCTAAACTAAATTGGCAAGTTTTTAGCTAGAATTTCTATGCTTACCATATCTGAAATCTCTGACCACGACCCTAATTTCATGTTACGATGTTATATTTTTTCAGTGAAAACCTGCAATGACTGCATTCAATTCTCGCTATGCCCTAATGCCTTAGAGAGAGCTAACAAAGGAGCTTCAAATGAGACTGTTCAGCTTTTCAGGAGCGCATTTTGTGGTTTTGAGCATATCGGCCAACGGAGAATACCCATGGTATGATCTTATCTTTCAGCATCAAAATTAACTTGTATCGTCTAAACTTAATGTAATACATGAAGCTATGTTACTACAGGTGTTAACCTCCAAACAAAGACCTAATGTCATTTCTAAAATATTGCTGTCTCTCTCTTAAATTTACTGGCCTCTCTTTCGTTTTACTTTGGTAGTAAAATCACGGAATCTCTGAAAGAGGTGTTAATTAATTAGAGGGAGTAAACAATATTTAGAAATGACGCCAGGTCTTTGTTAAGAGTGGAACATCCAGTAGGTAGTATAATAGCTACATGGTCTAACTATTAAGTTAAATTTTGACAGTTGTTAAACTTACAAGATACTACACAACGATACTACAAAATATAGACAAACTCACAAAGATACTACAAAATATAAACAGGTATGGAAGGCAATCTTCATACTAAGTGCCTTCGATCTCTTACAGACACGAAATTATAGTGGTCTACTTCGAGTGCGAGTGCCATCCGCTTAAGTCACGCTTTCGCAAAGTTTCTTTAACTAAAAGTGGATCAACAGAAATATAAGTACATAAGTATCTTCACGCTAAGTCCATTGCGAGTCAGGCAGAGAATATCGAGCGTCAAATGACACGATTCCTGCAGACATGTCTTGCTTCTTCCACATTATTTTTTCTTACTTCTCTAACAAACCCGCTGGTTTCGGAAACCCCAAATAAAACCAATGTCATCAGCATCTCATCCTCCTGAGACAAGCATATATGAATTTTGTTGCAACAAAAAAGTTATGTTAAGTGTTTAGTGGACGGTTTTCAAATTCAACATTAAATGATGAATTGCCGTATTTTAGGCTACCTACCAGTTTTACTTGATTTGCTGTTAGCAAAAACATTATTGCAGTATAAACAACATTTTTTTCAGAAAATAATAAAATGTCTTAACTGCCGGATAGTAATATGTTTTGCCGTTTCTTCTGACTTACTAGGATCACATTAAAATCATTTGTAATAAATAATGAAAACTTAATAAACATATTTCAATTTTTTTCAATTTATTTAGCTAAAACACACGATTTATAATGGATAACAGTAAATTATACTTAAAAATAAATTATAATGAAATACACGCTGTTGATTAATTTGATATTGAATAACTATCAAATAGAAAAATTGTATTATAATTATTTGGAGATCATTAGATAGATATATCATTTGATTTGTCATTTGTTTGTCATTTAGATATTATGTCATAAATATAGATGTGTCATTTGATACAAAAAGAAAATTGGGTTTTTCCAATTTTCTAATTAAAAACATGTTGCTCGGGATAGGATATGTGCCCGGTTGGCGTTAGGCTTGCCACCTATCACATTGTGGGACTTAGTATCTTCGGCTAGTCGTTGGTGCCCTGGTTGTACCTCTGCCTACCTTTTCGGGGATATAGGCGTGAAGATACTTTTTTACGTCATTTGATTTGATTATGATCAGCATCGTGTTAGTTACACTATTTGTAACTCAAGAACGGCTAAACGATTTGGCTGAAAATTGTCAGAAGATAGCTTAGAACCAGTAAAGGACATAGGATATTTTTATACCCTGTTTGACTACGAGGTAACTAGGAAAATAACTTTAAATTTTTACTAAATAGAAAATCTAACGCTGCCATAGGATTTCATATTGTTTAACGAACCCCGGACCAATACCCTTAAATACCTAAGAGGAAAATTTTACAGGTATGCTGTTCAGAGTTCTCGCCGCAGCCTATGCAATCACGAAATGCAATCGAAACGCACCCGAATCTTAGACTATTGCCAGAAGCATGTGGAAAAATCTATGGACAGCGTATCCTCGGTGGACCTTTTGCTGGCATGTATGAATATCCTTGGATGACACTTATATCCTATAGAAAAGGTTGGTAACGTATTTGGCTACATATTTTTAGGTTCCATCCCTTGCGGGGTAGGCAGAGAGTATCGAATGCCAGGTTTTTCGATCTTTATAGAGTTGTCTAGCTTCCCCTACATTCATTATCTACTCTTTCGTAGTAGCTGGTCGGTTTTGGAGACTGTTTTCACCACTTTCGCAAGGTATTCGAGTAATTTGGTCAAAAGGCGAGGTCAGGCACTGAGGGATGGAAATAAAGACGTGCGCATGTTTGGTGCTTTGTCATCTGAATTATTGGAATACCAACATTACCCACGTATTAGTCCAAGTCACTTGTGTAGAACAGGCCATCTGCCTTCCTGCTTGGTAGCTTGTAAGAGGCAAGCATAAGTTTCATGGAGCCTTTCTAATAAGGCCATGATAGAGCAGTACCATGTTGTAACTTGTCCGGGTAGGGATCCACCACCTTACCTTTTCCTAATGCCATAATGTCATAATGAATAATAAATGAATAATGAGGGTAGCCGGTGAACTTGCACAAAAGGCCATGCATTTATTTGTATTTGTTTCAATATTAGGACACGTCAGTTAGGCTTGTCACATTCTGTGTCATTTGGAGGATTATTTGCCACAACAGTTACACTGCTTACGCAGAATTAGCAAAATGAAGGCTTATTTTACATCTGTAAAAATTGGACTACCTGTTCAAGCGAGATGCGTTGACTAAGGCGAATAGGGTTTCGTTTTTATATTTAAGAAGGTTTTTATGTAAAACTAGCCGTCTTCTTCGTTCCGCCCGTCAATTTGTATGGGTAAATTAAAATGTTGTTTTCCCAGTTTCCTCACAATCGAACAGAATAAAAAGTATCCTATGTCCTTCTCCCGGTTCTAAGCTACCTCCCCACATATTTCCAGCCTGATCGGTTCAGCTATTCTTGAGTTATAAGTAGTGTAACTAACACCACTTTCTTTTATATATATAGATTAAAGTTGTTAAATTATTTGCAGCTGTTGGCGTTGAATTTGAATGTGGAGGTAGCATCATCAGCTCCCGCTACATATTGACGGCTGCTCACTGTGTACATAAGAGAATAGTAGCGGGAGTGAGAATTGGAGAATATGACGTCAGATTCACTAACGATTGCCAAGGAGAAAATCCATATTTCTTTTGCGAATCACATGTGCAGGTAATTTTATTTTAATTTTTAACTATCGATAAAATTTCTAAATTAACAAAAAGCTATTAAATACCTAATAGTAATAATAGTAAAATTAAATAAGAACGAGAACAATGAGAATAAAGTTTGAAATTAATCTTTCCTGCCGATATTTTCATACAACGGGTTAAGATGGACTATTAAGGATAGCGCCCATTTGGACGGGCTGCATCGCAGCGCAATAGCCCCGCCTAGATTGTTTTCATACATTTTGTATGGAGAAACGCCAACTATGCCGAACCGAATGGGCGCGGATTTTTGCGAGGCACCCTGCGCGCATTCCCCGATGCGACCTACAGTCACCAAAGGTCACGTTATGATTATTGTGAATAGAGCACTAATAAAATGTTAGGGCTTAAGTTTCGTATGAGTATACTAGGGGCGCCACTTTCCTTAGATGACGATTGTAACGTCGAGCCGCCTATCTATTATTTGCTCTACTCTTTGGCACCGAGTAACAGAAATACGCCGATGCAATGCGGCCCGACCCGCCTCAGTATGCGTTGCAATGTGAATCGCCCCGACTCGACACGCTCCGCCCCGCTAACAGTGGGCGCTATCCTTTAATGTGAATGATGCCACGAAACGTGTCGATAGTCGAAGTGGACCTTTCATATATTCGACAAGCTACGTTATGCCATAGTTTTTTTTATGTGAGAGGTCAACGAATAAGCACATCTGCTGTTTTGTGGCTGGGGTGTTAGGCAAGTTGTTTAAGTCTAAGAACTACTCTTTCTCCGGAATAGAACATGACTTTGTTATTATGGCGGCAGGAAAAGTTATGGCGGTGGATCCTTACTCGGGCAAGTTGCTGGACGACACGTTAATACCAGTGGTCTTGTTAGTAGTGACCCGTTTCGCCTTTGGTTGCTTCTGTCTTAGTGTGTCTGTCTTTAGCGAAATTTTATTACATTGCATCCTGACATTGGTATTATGATTTCCAGGATATTGGTGTCCAAGAAATAATTATTCATTCGAACTATTCAATCGATACAAACATGAAAAACGATATTGCTCTGTTACGTCTTCAAAAGGAAATTGACTTCGGGTTCGGTAAGTACCTTACATTTAATTATCAAAATAATTTGTATTAAGTATAAAAAAAATGATCACCTCTGGGGTCTAGCGGTCCGGCGTCGGACTTGAGTCATTGAGGTTCGGTTTGATTCCCGGGTCCGACAACAAAAAAATTAAAAATATGTTTTTTCAATTTTCTAGCAAGAATAACGTTGTCAAATAAGCCTTAATAGTGGATTTCCGCAAAGTAACGCATGATTTAACAAGAAAAAGTTGTGTGGCACTCGAAGACTGCCGCGGTAAAGCTATTGCAAAAGCAGGCATGATTCACCAGATTAACAAAACCGCACGAAGAGGGGGATTACGCATGCGCAGTAACGCCGATAGATCCAATGCCACCTAGAGGCGAGTTGCTGAACTAAAGAGACAAACGTGATCAAAAATTCATTAATAGTACTGCTGTTTGTCGATAGATGGCAAAACTAAAAATATGCAGGTCAGAGTGGGGGGTGTTAGGTTATTTTCCTTACGGGATTTCGGAATTCGGTCTCCACGCTCAAGATCCGCAATAGAAGCTATGCTTAATGAAAAAAAATATAACGTTGCCCGGGATTGGATATTTGCCTGGTTGGCGATAGCCTTCCCACCTATCCTATTGTGGGACTTAATGTCTTCGGCTAGTCGTGGGTACCTTGGTTGTACCTCTTCCTACCTCTTCGGGGATATGGGCGTAAAGATACTTTTTTAAGTATAAAAAGTCCTTAAAAACTGAAACTTTATGTTTTGTATTCAAATTGACATCGATTTTAGAAAATTTGCTTACAAGACATGTACCTTTCAGTCCTGATAAAGCGAAACGTTTTTAAGACCACACGTTAATCTTATTATATTAAATTTTAAATTTTCGCATTTGTCCCGTTACGAAAATAATAAAGAATAAATATCCTTGGACAAATCACACAAATTGAACCTAACCCCAAATTAAGCAAATAATATTATGCTTGTGTTATAGGTGTTCGTCAATTATTCTAACACATGGAAAGTACTTAAATAAATACCAGAATAAATTTAATAAACACCCAGACCCGGAAAATGCAGACACCTAAATGCTTATCACACAAATGCCTGCTCCCGTCAGGAATCGAACCCTAGCCTCTCGGTTTGTCAATGTAGTTAGACGTGTAAGCTAGCCACTCGACCAACGAGTCGGTCATACTCCTTGACACTGGTGGTACCTTTGTACCTTGAGTTTTACAACATATACCTATTTTATTCTCTTTTAGAAAATGCAAAACCAATTTGCTTGCCGATATCACAAGAGTTGAGACAATCATTGAAAGATGGTGAACGCGGAGCAGTCGCTGGTTGGGGTGTGACTGGAAGTCGTACTGAATCGTCGGTCTTGAGGAAATCCAGTATTCCTCTACTAACCTCGGAAAGTTGTACGCGTTTCTTTGATATGTAAGCATAGCTTATTTTTATTAAGATCTATCAATTTTACCTCGCAATGCTCTATTTGAATGTGCTCTTAATTCAACTTAAATTCAAAGCAAAAACGTGAATTATTTTATTAGCTTCCTAATGACGGGTTAAAAATTTATATACTCTATTATTTATGAACAGTAGGTCATTATCTATTGAAGTATTACATTTTAACCAAACCAACCCAGTTATAAATATATGATGATGATGATGATGAACACAGTAATTAGAGTGAAATAATTATAAAAATACACACTACTCCCCAGCAAACTTATTAATACACTATTAAAATGTTTGGTATGTTTTCTATGACATTGGAAGGCAATCTGACGAATTTTCTGATAATTACAAATTCACGTCGTTTATGGTCACCAACGATGGCAAAGTTGTGTTGGCAATCTCGGGCGGAAATTTAAAAGATATTAAAGGGTCAATAACATTTAATAACGAAAGACATTTTATATCTAATTTTTTACATCTTGTGTTACATTATTGCAGTTTTAGTAGGGATATTTTTTTTTCTATTTACAAATATAGATTATGTTAATGTTATGTTAATGTTAAGTCCAACACCCGGACCGCTAGACCACAGAAGCGGGTCTAGCGGTCCGGGTGTTGGACTTGACTGCATGAGGTCTCGGGTTCAAATCCCGGGTCGGCCAACAAAAAGAAAATCGGATTTTTCCAATTCTCTAATTTAAAAAAAATGTTGGTCGGGATTGGAAATGTGCCCGGTTGGCGATAGGCTTGCCACCTATCACATTATGGGACTTAGTGTCTTTGGCTAGTCGTGGGTGCCCTGGTTGTGCCTTTGCCTACCTCTTCGGGGATATGGGCGTGAAGATACTTTTTTTTTAGATTATGTTCATTAGGGATAATCTCGGCTTCTAATAATGTGTCGGCTAATGGCGAAAGAAGTTTTTAAGTCGGTCCAGCAGTTTTGGAGCCTATGCAATATAAACAAACAAACAATCAAATCTTTCCTCTTTATTATTAGTATTGATTATTATTTCCTATTGTTAATATTCCATTCATTTCAGTTGTTCTTTAAGAATTCTTAAAAGTTAAAACAAGAAGCAAACGATTATTATAACATGTATAATTTTAATATCTTGTTGATAAAAACGCCATCTTCATTTCTCAAGACCAACTACTTTGTTTTCAAACTTTTTAGTGCGCTATCTGTCATCTTTTATCGTTATCATCAGTATATTTGTTTGTGTGGGTCAAATACATGGCAGTGTGGGTAATGTTTTATTTATTGATTTAATGTACTTCATAAGCACTATTATTGAAAAATATTAGCGTTTTCCACTTCTCCTACACATAAACTATAAGTGTGCCAAAATTTATGCTCCTGCGTCCAAGCAATTTTCGTAAAAAGGGGTCCAAGTTTTGGCATCACGTATTAATATTATATAGATAATATATCTTGTAACAACTTATTTTTGTTATTCAAGGCTAGTAGGATCTAACACCTGCAATATATTATGTAATATACGGTATATTGCGGGTAGTTACTAGACGGTAGTTTCTTATCAAAAAAACTTAAGATAACTAAAAAATATCCTTACGCTCATATCCTCGAAGGAGTAGGCAAAGATACAACCATGGCTAGCTGAAGACACTAAGATAATTAAAATATTACAAAAAAGATTTTTATTGCTTTCATCCATGGTCAAACTCATTATGTGTTTCATGCGCTTCATCTATAATTCCTATGCCTATAACCTAACTGTTTTTTAAAGGTCTCCAACGGCGCAAAACAACGGCGTGACAGAAAATGAGTTCTGTGCAGCAGAACTAAGCAAGGACTCATGCAACGGTGATTCAGGTGGTCCCTTGATGATGGCGAGACCACACAATGGGGTAGATATTTCGGTCCAATATGGAATCATCTCCCGTGAGCCGAGAGTATGCGGCTATCAAACCCCCGTGATCTACACTGATGTCACCAAATATGTAGATTGGATATTGGATAACATTAAACCTTAACGCAGCAATAGTCATTACTTTGAAAGAAAGAAGAAAGAAAAAATATTTATTTGCGGAATATGAGTGTTACAAAGATGTTACAAAATTATTTAAGCGTTTCAACATATTCTACCAACTTCTGGTGTGCAAATATTTAATAGGTTTTAATCAAATTACTAATTTTAATTATTTAGTTACAATCTACAACACACTGTATTTTGTATTTATTATAAGATTATTTATTAATACACTTATTATTTATTAATACTTTTTTATTACAACCGTGTTGGTCCGGGCTCCTTTGCAGAATAGACCATCTGCCTTCCTGCCAGGCAGCTCGTAAAAGGCGTGCATCGGCTTACCGTCACTAGATCTAATAGAGTTTCGCAGCAACTCACGCGGATTGGTACAACCACCTTACCTATTCCTGCCGCCATAACGTCATGACGTTCCGGTTTGGAGGGTAAGGTAGATGGTAAACTTACTTTTGCTAGAGGTCTTAGGTTGGCAACGCACCATTACCACCTTTGGGGTCTCTAGGCAGCGTGAGTTTCTTGCTATCAGGAAATTCGTCTGCTTGTCTGCCTGTAACGGAAGAATTACATAAAAAGTTCACCTTAGCAAGAGAAAAAAAACGGTCAAACCAAAATATATTGTAATTAAAGTATAACACATCAAATACAACTTTGATTTTCGTAAATCTTAAAAAATTAAATATATTTATTTTTGTACAAAACATTAACATTGTTAGCATGGTATGGTGTGGATATCTTCTTTTAAGTAAAACATTATATTATATAATATTATTCTAGATGAATTTAATTTTCCTATTTTTAAAAATATGTAGTTTCACAAGTTTATAACAATATTAATATATCAATTAAGGTAATTAATCATAATATTATTTATAGTAAAAATATTCCTTAATACGTATTAAAATTGGGTGTATATGTGTGTGTTTGTGGTT
>NJDD01002649.1:110773-123758 GCA_002245505.1 Calephelis nemesis
AAAATACTAATTTGGGTTTTATAGACACTCAGAAAAATTGTTTTCGTTTCTTCATACTCTTCTAGGTTTCTGTTTATTGCGTTATATAAATAGGACACCTCTGCTAAGTATTGGCGTTGTGGAAAATCTGTTTTTGTATTGCTTTTAATAGCATAGTACCTCTCCATTTGTATTTAATATATCAGGTTTAATATTAATAAATTTGTGATTTTTTGTAATTTCATTTGATATGTGTAGTTTCCTCACTGTTAATAAGTCACTCGTCAAATAAAAGTGTATACCCAATATACTTTCAACAAATACCATTTTTTATCACATCGGTAAACAGCTTTTTAATGTATGTTTTTTGCATATTAACCAGCACTGATATTTTTTTATGTACACTGTAATTCAAAGTTTATCCCCCGAAATGATATACATTTCGAGCGATATGATAATCTATCCATCTTTGAGATACAGTTATATGAGATGTAGTTAGTAAGTACCTCGGTCATTTTTACAAGGATGACTTAGAACTGAAGACCTGAACTAAGGTTTAGACATTCAACGTAACACATCCAACAAGAACTCTTTACTTACAAATTCATATTAAATATATTTTTTGAAATTAAATACCCATTTTGTTCTATTTATTTTCTCCTTTTCTTTTTTTTATTATTTGTACCATAGGTACTTAGAATTATTTTTTATCATTATTTGTATTAAAATGAAGTACAAAAAGAAATAATCAAAAATCACTTATAGGTAATTGCACAATACACATTTATTACTGTGGACCGTGGTGGAGTACCGTGTGGACACTTAAAACATTGTTGCCTTATAGGTTTAACAATAATAAGAATGGGAATTTTATATACCTAAGTAATTAGCCTTTTAATGTTAATAACAATTTGATTTAGTGATTGTTTTTTATTACTAGGAATAGCAAACTGAGGCTTATACTTGATTTCGTGGTTAGTAGACAAATTGTCGAAGTCTACATATTTGCCGTGTGGGCATTACACAAAATATTTTATACATTAATCTTCATTACAAGAAAGAAGAAGTAAATCTATACGATTTTCTACTTTCTTTAGCCCAAACCACTTGTTTTTCTTGCAGAGTTCCACGAATGTGTTCAAATTACCAGGGAGAAGCCAGTCCTTTTCTTCCACTTCATATTTTTCTTCAGTACTTTTTTATGCCTTAGACAGGAGATTTTAAATAGTTTACAAAAGAGTCAATATTATTCATATTACTATCATGTGCAACTACTCCATCTGGCGCACCTATCCCATGCTCACACTCACTATAGTTCCATAATGTTATATTACTCAGAGAAGAGCACTAAGTACTGAGTTGGGCCTTAATATAAAAAAAATCCGATACTGGCCTCAGAATCAGAATCTTTATTCACATGAACCATACAAGTGGTATTTGTGCGCGTCGACATTTTTTAAACTACCACCGGATCGGAATCGCGGCCTCACACTGAGAAGATCCGGCGAAAGAAACTCAGCGGGTTTTTCTTTTTTTCAATAATAATATTTACAATATAATCTAGATTACAATTACTAACTACAATCTGATTTTAACTTAAACAAAAGGTACAAAAAACTACATTACAAATTGCAGTGGGAGATTGAAACCTCTATTCCCAAGCATGTTCATCTTCCAAATACTCTGCGACTGTATAATAGTCTTTTTGACATAATTTTGCTTTGATACATTTTTTAAACTTATTTATAGGTAGATCTCTAA
Source organism: Calephelis nemesis (assembly GCA_002245505.1). NCBI lineage: Eukaryota > Metazoa > Arthropoda > Insecta > Lepidoptera > Riodinidae > Calephelis > Calephelis nemesis. Next base: position 112,514 of record NJDD01002649.1, read on the forward strand.
TACCAATGGGCAGCTTATTGTAGAAACGTATACATTGACCCAAAAAGGATTTACTAATTTTACGGAGACGAGTTTTGTACGCGGTTAGATTATTTTTATTCCTCGTATTAATATCGTGAACATCACATTGTTTTGTAAACATACATAGATTTTTTTTAACATACATTAAGTTTTCATAAATGTATTGGGAACTGAAGGTTAAAATATTTATTTCTTTGAATTTTTCTCGGAGGGAATCCCTTACTTTAAGATTATAAATAGCTCTAATAGCTCTTTTCTGTAATACAAATATAGCATTTATATCTGCAGAATTTCCCCAAAGAAGTATCCCATAAGACATTAAACTATGAAAATAGCTAAAATATACTATTCGGGCCGTTTCAACATCGGTTAATGTTCTTATTTTTTTAACTGCAAATGCTGCTGAACTAAGCCTATTTGCCAGTTTCTCAATATGAGGGCCCCATTGTAATTTATTATCAATTGTGATGCCTAAAAAGACAGTGGATTCAACCAGATCCAGATTAGATCCATTTAGTTGTACATTGGAATCTACTAGCCTAACCTTGGGCATTGAAAATCTAACAAATTTCGTCTTATTACCATTTAAAAGAAGATTGTTAACCGTGAACCAATGTAAAACTTTCGATATCGCATTGTTCACTTCGTCATACTTACCCAATTGCCTTTTCACTTTAAATATAAGTGAAGTGTCATCCGCGAACAAAACAATATCGTGGGTATCCCTTATGTAATAAGGTAAGTCGTTTATATATACAAGAAACAAAAATGGACCAAGAATAGAGCCCTGCGGTACGCCAATCGTAACCGCAGAACCCGAAGAAGTTTTACCATTTATTTTAACCCTCTGTCTGTCTTAAGTATGAGATCATGACATCAAGGGCTTTGTTCTTAATTCCGTAATAGCGTAATTTCCTGATCAAAGTATCATGATGAACACAGTCGAAAGCCTTAGAGAGAAATTATAGATATAGAGAGAGAGAGAAATTATAGAATAGAGCCTGAGGAAGAATTCGAAATTATAATGTGATTCTGAACAGTTGGATTTGCCTTTTTGATTTTTTCTAATACTGGGATAATGTGAGCCCACACGGCGGCTCACCGAAATGATAAAGCAATATACCGATATGATAAAGCGATCCACCGATGTGACAAAACTGTGCGTTGATCATCAAAACACCAATGTGATATACCTTGGACACTGATTGATTTTTCTTATCATTTCGGTGTAAATTATAACATCGGTGGTAATAAAGATTTACGATAACAGCGATGTGAGAACAGCGACGTGACAAATAGAACACTTTTTAGAAAATTAGAAAAAAACGAATATTATGTAGGATAAATTCAATAACAGTCAATAAAGATAATTCACTTACTACTTCTGCTAGCAAAAAAAGTCATAATAATAAAACTACTCATTACACTAGAAAGATGCAACCACGTTTCAATAATAATGTTAGTTTTGCAATAAAGTAGGTATGATCTTAATAATAAAACTAATATTTTATGAAATAGAATATATTATATACTTCATTTGCTTATTTTTACATAAGCTATTTTGTTTCAAAAAAAAGTATATGGACAGCACCGATTTAAAAATGTGAGGTTCATGTACCTTAATTTAAAGTCCTAGGCAAACAATATTTTTGCCACAACCCAATAACTACGTATTGAATACTAAAAAAAATAATTAAGAACAATATTCTTTTTTTCAAATACTAATTTCAGCGAAGACAAAAAAAGGCGTTTGGGAAATTCACCCTTTTGTTGGATATCGAAAGGATTAAAAAAACATTGTTTTTATTTAAAGCGTATGTTGTGCTATTTCTACTCTTAAAAATATTTTTGTTGCACCTCTCGAAACTTGGATGCAATAACTAATAATGGATTGAGCCCTGATATATTTGGTTTAATAAAAAAACTGTGTATCTTAAATATCCAAATGAGTTTTCTAATATAGTTACTAATTTGTTTAATATGATCATGACAAGAAAGTCGTGAATCAACCACAATACCAAAATGTTTGTTTTTTTTAGTTTTCCTAAGTTTGGGCAATCACAAACAAAACTGCTAGAATAATGGTTACAGCTATGAATTTAAGTAGTAAAATTTTGTAGTGGTTGGTTTTACAGGTTAATGAAAAGCATAATATGAAATTTGTTTTCTCTATATTTAATGTAAGTACATTACAATTTAGCCAAGATGCAACAATGGCCATTCTGATGCGGCAGTCCTACGAGCCTTATCCCAATAATTTTACTTGAGAAGACAATAGCAGTATCGTCAGCTTAAGAAAATACCTGAGCGCTATTTATCTTCATCTCACATAGGTCGTTTACATATAAAAGGAAGAGAGTGGGCCCAAGTATGCTTCCCTGGGGTACCCCGCACACTACATTTACGTCTTCACTGACATGTTCGCCTAATTTAACACTTTGCGTTCGATCTGTTAAATGACTTGACATTAATTTCAAAGGAATTCCTTCAATAACATTTTGTTCAAGTTTTTGTAAAAGGATGGCTGCAGAAGGATGTTTGACATAATACAGTTTATAGTTTTCATTGGCCTGGCTGCACGTTCCTGGATTAGATTTGACAACGAGTTAAATCGTCAAATAGAAAGTGATTCGTCCCTAGTTCGAAGCTAACTCAGTGTTGAATACTTAACCCAGAAACGTGCAAGCAGCTTTTACGGATAGAAATTCACAGAAAGTATTACTAATATTAGTATTAAAGAGTACGGGTCAAACAATCCCGAGGATCATAGCAACCTTGACAGAACTATTGTGATTACGCCTCTTGTTCATTAAGCTTACATGAATTCCGCAAGGCCAACAGTTTCTATTAACTGCACAATGCATTTGGTATTTATCAGCTTCAAATCCTGGGGATTAATTATGTACCCAGCCATAAGTCTAATTCTTGCTTGGTTAAGTGTTACGCAATCTCAGAGTATGTATGTGTGTATTCTATTCATCCTGTTTAACTGATCATTCACAGAAAGTACCTATACAGTTATTGCTTTTGTGTGATACTATTATTGTTACAACCATAAAATTAAATCAGTCTCTAATATTATTTAAGATCCAGTCTATATATTCTATGACATTAGTGTATATTCCGGGATAGTTGGATCCGCATATTTTTGGACCCCGGGATACGATTCCGTACTGAATGTAGCTGCTCACACCTCTGAACTCTCGTTCAATGACGAAGGGTCCTCCAGAATCACCATCACAGGAATCCTTGCCCTCTTCTCCAGCGCAGAACTCTACTCCGACTTTAGCGTCTACAAGTTTCCGTCTGCAAGAAATTTTTTTAAATACTAATTGTAAGTAGGTATCTTTAAGCCCTTATCATCGAAGAAGTAGGCAGAGATTCAACCAGGGCAACTCCGATTAACCAAAGCCAATAAATTTGTATTGGACTACCTCAATCAATCGTTTGGAAGATTTACTTACCTTCTGTTATAATAATTTCTATTGCACGTGTTGTTTGTAAATAAAGGAACCTTGACTTTCATAATCACTTGTGAATTAGTGCCAGTTTCTGTAGACCCCCAGCCAGCGACGTAGCCCCGTTCGCCGTCTCTTAGTGGTTTCCTCAATTCTTGGGCTATGGGTAGACACACTGGCGCGACATTTCCTGAAAGTGTTTTTTAATGATAAACATTTTATACATACGATTTCGTGAGTAAAAATCAAAGTTTTTGTGTGTTAGATAAGAAAACCAGGCAGCTCTCCTGATAGTAGAAGAAAAGTGTCACTCATAAATACCTTAGAGGATGTTGGATGGAATAAGGTATCTATGGGCTGTCTACTGTCTACTATTCTACCGACTTATTTTTAGCACTCGTCAATGCCAAGGAGTGAGGCTATGCTTTTACCTAGCTCTGGCAAGAAATAGGTAAAACGGCACCATTCCAGCATGAATTGCACTACACCACTGAGAATGACTGACTTTTTCAGGTCGGATAGTTCAGTGACTTAAAAATAAAAAAAACAATAGACGATGTAATCTGCATTTCCTGACAACAAAGCAATTAAAATAAAAAATAACAATTAAAATCCTTACTAAATGAGAAATTGATATGTCTCCAAAGACGTATCAGCGCGATGTCGTGCTCAACGGTTTTAGTCGAGGGTGACTTAAAGTAATGCTCATGAATTTTGATTTTTTCGACGGCCAGATCCTGAAACATTCCATAGTTTTATACCGTTACGAGGAGAATGTACTCTGTTTGAGTTTTCCACCACATTTCATGGTGTTTATAGGACGGAACATCGCAACATCTTAGACCCTTAATAATTGTTATGTTATTAAAGTTTTACTATTTAAGGATAGCGCACACAATTGACGGGGTGAAGCACGTCAAGTCGGGGTGCATTGTATACCAAAGCTTAGGCGCATCGCATCGGCGGATTTTTGTTAGTTAGTGCCAAAGAGTAGAGTAAAAAGAAGAATGGCAACTCTAATTTAAAATCATCAAGTTAAAATGTTATTAGCCTTTCCTTTTATGGTCTGCTTGAACTAAATTATTTTCACTTCTTCTTGGAATAAGGCACGAAACAAGTACTGCGAATCGAGCTGCTATCTTCGCAAAATGGTTTTACAGATTTCTGTGTCGAAGATATACAAGACGTTTTAGAGATTTTCAAATATGTGTGATCGCTTTTTAATGGTCTAGGGAGTGCAAGCTGTACATGGACGGTGGAGATCACTTACCATTACGCGAATTGCCTTTCATGAAAAATTAAGTGGAACAAAATGTGGGGCTTTGGCCCTTGTCACCCCTATCCATTCCATAAAGGCGACATCAGCCCATTGATATTTTTTGCATCATACTCAAAGGAATCGAAAGTAATGACCAATTATTTAAATATCAGTTATATCGGCAACGGGAAAGTGAGAAACCTTTCAGAAGTGAGTTTTACTGTTCCTAAGAAACAATGTAACTTTGAGACTTCTGGTGTTGCAGCAGTTCATTGGCGGTGATGATCACTTAGTGATTAACTTCCTCTATAAAAAATAATAGTTTAACTTGAAAAGATCACCCTCAAAGATAGTTTAACTTAAGAAGAAGAGAGAGAGAAGAAAAAGAAGAGAAGAGAAAAGAGAACCTGTATATGTTCCTCGCAAACAGTATAATATAGATTATCGCGTTCACAATCTCTTGTTGTCCCTATGTCGTGTTCTCCAACTCTCACACCAGCTATGTTTTTGTTCTGTACGCAGTGGGCTGCGGTAAGAATGTATCTGGAGTTTAAGATACTGCCTCCACAACCGAAATTTAAGCCTTCAGCTGTAAACAAATATGTGAATTTTTTTAAATACCAAATATGTTTTTTTAATGGATACAGGTTTATAAACATTAAATAAGTAAGTAAATATCTTTACGCCCATATCTCCGCAGAGCTAGGCAGAGGCACAACCAAGGCACCTACGACTAGCTGAAGACACTAAGTACCACAATGTAATAAGTGGCAAGCTTATCACCAACCGGCCACATATCCAATCCCGGGCAACGTTATTTTCATTAGAAAACTGGAAAAACAACATTTGTTTTGTTGCCCGAAAAGAAATGCAAAAGAAAATGGTAAGAGATTAAAATGGATTAATGATATGGCCATTACAATTCATAAACTATTAATTCCACTTATTATGTAATTTAATATATTTCTTTAATTGATGAAAGAGGCAAATATTATCCGAAATGTGGTCAATTGGTAACGACCAAGATGATACAAAAAATTCGAGCAACGACGAAATTTTCCCAGTGAAAAAGTTTTTCTAACACAATGTTTATAGGTGCTTAGCTACATAACGTAAACAAAATAATTAAGATATGGCAACTTTAAGTTAATTATCACTTACCGACAAGTGAATGGATAATAATGGATAAAGATTTAAAACAGTAGCAGATGAAAGATTAAATAAACGGATATTCAATTCGAATAAGGTTGCGGTTCTACCCGGCAAGATCTACCTAACATTGTACTACCAAATCACCCGGATAACATGTAAGAGTAATTTCAAGACTCTCTGAAAACGACGTATTTAAATAAAAAGAGTAACGAATATAGAGAAAGCTAGGTAGGTATCTAGGAAGCGTTTCAGTAATCTTACCCCGTGTTGGTCCGGGCTCCTTTGCAGAATTGACCACCTGCCTTCCTGCCAGACAGCTCGTAAAAGGTGAGCATAGGCTTACCGTCACTAACACCGTGACATTTGACTAGGTGGTAGAGTTTCGCAGCGGCTCACCCGGATTGGCAGCACTGCCTTACCTATTCCTGCCATCATAACGTCGTGACGTGTTCCGGTTTGGAGCGTAAGGTAGCCGGTAAACTTACTTTTGCTCGAGGCTTAACATCCCGGCCTCAGGTTGGCAACGCACCATTACCACCTTTGGTGTCTCTAGGCGACGTGAATTTCGTACCATCAGGAAATCCGTCTGCTTGTTTGCCTTCCATTATTATATAAAAAAAAAATCTTTGCTTAACAGCGTCCATTGGACTTGCCCTAATGAAATGCATATAATATGTTATAAGATATAAGTATATATGCGTTTTGTATATATTATGCATTATTAAGAAGACCCATACTTGTCCGGTATGATATGAGTGACATCCACGGCATCTCGTAAATACCCACATTGGTACCGCCGATGATACGCGTCTCATCCTCAATTTCGACGCAGGTGTGATTAAGAAGTCGAAAGTTAGGATGCGTTTCTATAGCGTCCAGTGTCATATCCGAGCAGCAAACCTGCAAAAACATCTTATTATTGACGAGACGGCTTAGGCAAAATATTAAATGTAGATGTTTTTTTTTGAAAACTCATAATTAGTAAAGACTAGCGGCCCGATACGTGATTCGCTATATATGATCTATATGAGGCTGTATATGACCGCATGAATGACATAACAAAACAAAAAAAGGAAAAACAACTGAAAAAAATTTCAATATGAAAGCATAATCCCCATATGAAAAAAACGTTCAATTTGACAGAAAGAAAGAAAGAAAATATATTTATTTGCGGAATATGTGTGTTGAAGTTGTTACAAAATTATTTAAGCTTTCCAACATATTCTACCACATTGTGGTGTGCAAATATATAAATATTTTTAAAAACTGATTATTTAGTTATATATACAATGTTTAAATATTCATTCAACAAATAGTTTTATTTTTACTACAATTTGAATTATAAATTACAAACAATTTTAAAATGTTAACAATTTTAACCCCGTCTACCGTAAACTACCAGACATATACCCATTAGGCAAAACGATCCGCTTTATTGGATTCATTTGTTACAAAAATGTGATAAATGAAGAAGGAACCGATTTTATGCGAATTTCACACAAACCATCTACTAAATAGTCCGAACAAAGCCTAAACATTTGGTTTGGATAGGTGCCCGTTCTTGAGTTATAAAAATACAACGAAAAGGTGAAAAGAGTTAATTTCGGCAAACGGACTCTGCCGTAAATGTGAATTCAACATTAACTAGCTTGTTTCTACTAGAGATCGTCATTAGCAATGATAATAGGATTACAATTCGTCGCGTTTTGCTGCAAAACAGATGCAGCATTGCAAACGGTTTTGACAGTTTCCCAATGTAGTTTTTCTTTTAATAGTATAATTATTTTAATAGTCGCCTCTGTGATCTACCGGTTCAGTTGTTGGACTTGACTGCATGAGGTCCCGGGTTCGAATCCCGGGTCGGGCAGCAAAAAGAAAAAAATGGGTTTGTCCAATTTTCTAATAAAAAAATGTTGATCGGGATTGGAAAAGTGTCCGTTTGGCGATAGGTTTGCCACCTATCACATTGTGGGACTTAGTATCTTCGGCTAGTCGTGGGTACCCTGGTTGTGCCTCTGTCTACCTCTTCGGGGATATGGGCGTGAAGATACTTTTTTTTTGTATAAGAGTACCTTAATAGGAATATCACTCGTTATTGCCTAAACTTCGTTCAGTTCAGTAAGGCGATTAGCACATAGCCGCGGTAGGCGGTGAAGCAGATCTTAAGTTGCATTGGCCTCTTATAAATCCCTAGATATCTAACACATGAACTCCGCCCATTAACGGGGCAACACACGGGGCAGAGCTTAACCGCACGCATCGTCGTAGATACAGGTATTTTATATGAAACCATAAATGTCTATCAGAGTGTACATATTATTAGATATTATGAATGTCATTTAGAGTTCTGCTTCGTAGCAATGAATGAACAGAATATCTTTTTATGTTTTAAAAGCCAGATTGTTGCTCCTACTTATGTGTCCATTTTTGTCAGTGACCTTGATCATACTGGTCACAGCCGCGTTAAATAAATCCTCCCGGACAGGTGCGTAAACCGCCTTATCTACGCCGCTACGAACCGCTACGAAATCCGGCCTTTCGCTTCACCCGACGCGGCGCTGAACGGTGCCGTGTGATAATCGCCTTAGATTTATGTATATTCATGTTTCGATACGTTTTTTCCTTGAATGTTAAGAACCTTCCTATTTTAATATATTTCACGAATATTATTTAACAGATGTCACGGTGTTAGTGACGGTAAGCCTCTGCTCGCCTTTTACGAGCTGCCTGGCACAGGAAGGCAGGTGGTCTATTCTGCAAAGGAGCCCGGACCAACACTATATATTGCTCTGCACTAATTTGCCTCAGTAAGGATCTGAAGTCTTACTTATTCACAGCGCCATAGTGTCGGTTTTTGGCACTGTCGTGTTATGGTCAAGAGGAAAAGGTAAACGGTTGACTTGCGTTTTACCGGTCAGCGTCCCGTCATAGGGCAGCGACACACCTACAACATCTATAGCTCACATTTGTCTCTTCTTATCAGTAAGGTAAGTGCTTTCCTGTTGTATTATCATATAAAAAATAATTATTAATAAATATAGTTCGCTTTTTAACGAAAAATTACCTTTGGTATTTTTTGTCCATCACTATATTTATACCCACAGTGTGCAGATATGAATAGTTCTACGGTCTTTGCTGTCTGTCCACATCTTGCAAGGGCAGACAATGCCCCTTCACAATCCGGGTATGGTATGCAGTCCTCGCAAGTTCCTGTCATTTCACATGGTTTAATTATTTGTTTTGTTTTGTATTTCCTTTTAATAAAAAACAGGCAAAAAGCAAGATTAGCGGAATTGATATAATTTTGTTTCTTTCCACTTTGCAGTATTTTTGATCATCCTATATCATGATAATAGCATTTCAATATTGTAAACTATCAATGTAAAATAACGACTATTGCATATACAGCAAGGTTCTCTTAAAATATAGATGGTTCATAAATATTAAGTTGCAAGTATAATTTTTCTTTAAATTGTTCTCAGATCCAAAACTTTCAACACATGTAGAACATAGGCTTCTTTAATATAATTGCAATAGTACAAAATCTGATATATGTTTCTAGTGTATTTAAGTAATTAAAAGGTTGTTTGTAATTTCTGAAACCCCATTAACATAGTTTAATATGAATGAGCCTAAGTCAAATACTATCACTAAACAAATACTCAATAAAACTAATCAGAAGAAAATCAATAATCAGAAAGTTACCAGGCGGATGCTGTTTCTGTTTGAAAATACAGCTATTGGTAACTGCTTTCTTCAAAACTATGGTCGTTAAATCGGCTGAACTACGAGAGAGTTTTGTACTTAATTAAACTTAATCGCAAATTTACAGCTATTTTTAAAAAAAAGTTAAGTACAAAGTAAAACACGTTTCTGCGTTTAACACTCATCAAGTAACACTAATCATCACTTAAACTGCCCAGTAACTTATAGGTCGGACACAGTAGCAGTAGCGACTAACTTATTTACTTGTCGAGTAAACTTTAACTTTCAACACAATATGATCAACAGATGTGTTCAATTCTATTCGGCTAGATATAACTCAAGTTGGTATTGTTTATTTTAGAATCTATTAGGGTAAAATAATTTTTGGAAATTATGGATATTTCTGATAACATCGAAGAGGAGTCAGATGATTGTTTTATTAAGTTACCGAACCTTAAGCACTGCAAATAGTTCGAAATCGGAAAAATAATATTAAAGGTGAGCTCCAATTAAAGGTGAACAATTAAATCGAAAAATCAATAAAATATTTTTTGTCTAGCGGTCTCGCTTTGGACATGACTTCTTGAGGTCCCGGGTTCAATCCCCGGATCGGGCAGCTAAAAAAAAATATTTGTATTTACAATATTTTAAGAAAGATAACGTTGCTTGTGATTGGATATGTGCCTGGTTGCCGATAGTTTTGCCACCTATCACATTGTGGGTGTTTTCGGTGTTTTAAACCAAAAAATGTACCTTGGTGATCATTGTAAGGATACAACATTGTGACATTCATTTAAAAAGCTTTGGTAACCAACTAGCGATTGCAGTCCGGACCTGATACCAGTGTTTCTACTTTTAGGGATTTCGCCCTTTTTTAGAGCGAAACTAGGCTTTCGCTGTATGACTTAGGATACTTTTTAAATAGAGATTTAGGGAATTTAGGGTAAAAAATAATTGTTTATGATAACTTTACATATTCTATGTTCTTTCTCTGTCTATGACTCTGTGAGAGATTTTTTTTTACAAAAAGTAGCGGTTGATATGGATAATTTCTAAGAATTTTAGGGAGAAACCAAAATCTTATGCGGAAACACTGCCTGATACTTATGCCATAGCTACAATCACAAAAAATATTATATTTTGAGAAACAGTTTACATCACTTTAAATAAAATTCAAAAAGAAAAGTTCAAATAACATACTTTTCGAGTGACAAACTTGATTTCTTTTGTATTTCTAACCACTACTAATTAATCTTACTTGTTAATTTTAACAACAATTCCATTCAATAAATAAATAAAAGGGTTTGAAAAGCGCGAGTTTTTTAAAAAAAGGGAGTTTTTTCTTGACAAATCTATCCAAGGCAAAAGGTACATTATATTCCTTTAGAATGCTTTTAGTACTCACTTTGTCCGTACGTATTTTTCCATTGTTGGCTTACATAATATATCAACAACAACTTGACCACAAACATATTACGAATTGCAAATATCCTCAACAAATCCCGACTGACAACTGGTGGTATGAGTAAGCGGACATCTTATTATATAATTTCTATATAATAAGATGATTTAGTTTATGTATTTTATGTAGCAGGGTAGGCAGTGTATATATATATATATATATATATATGTTCTTATATATAAATATATA
>NJDD01002649.1:123938-142921 GCA_002245505.1 Calephelis nemesis
CAGTGTATATATATATATGTACTTATATATAAATATATATTTTCTGCGGTACCGCCCACATATTCTAGTTCTATTTCACGATACGTATCTAGGTACTGTTATACTTAGGTAGGTATTAGAATCAGAATCAGAATCAGAATAATCTTTATTCACATGAACCATACAAGTCGACATTTTTTTAAACTACCACCGGATCGGAATCGCGGCCTCACACTGAGAAGATCCGGCGCAAGAAACTCAGCGGGCTTGTCTTTTTTTTCTTATAAATAAAATTTAAAAAAGAATTGTTACATACAATTAATTTAGAGAGATTGTATGAGGAGCAATTAATTCCAAGCATTTCTGTCTTCTAAAGATTCTGAAATCTTTTAATAATCTTCACCATACAACTGAAATTTAATACATTTTTTAAATTTACTTAATAGTAAGTTTTTTAATATTCTCGGGAAGTTTATTGTAAAGACCTTAGAATAATAACGCTATAGAAACCGAGTCCGCGTGTCCATTTTGAAGCATTTTATTTGGAGCCATTTATGGGTCCAAACGCCAAACCGTGCCGTAGTGTTCAACGTCAAATGACGCCGAGCGCATCTCGCGAATAAAAAATAATTATGAGTATTTGTGTATTTAAATTGTGTCACAACACATCTAATAAACAAAAAAATAATAATAACATTATTTTTCACAGGCAAGTTTTCATTATTTCATAATATTTTCTAGTTAATTATGTTCAGAAAGAAAAATGTTGTTTATGTATTGTTTCAATGCTCAATGTTGTCTGATCGTTAAAATATTTTCCCACTTTAACTGACCACTTAGTTAATTTTCTAATAGTTTTTACCGATATTTATTTAAGTATGTGACACGTTCTCTTATGACGTAGATATTATTGTTTTCGTTAAAAGTTATATTGTATGCATACCTACTTGTGTTACTTGAAAGTTGAAAAGTCTAACACTGTTTTTGATTTAAAATTACCTAGTAATATTGTTTGTCGTTGTTTAATTGACTCCTGTTGACCCTGTTATTACTAACAAATTAGTGGAAAACATTTCATTATGTAGAGTACGCCATGCAGGAACTTCAGGCGACCATCAGAGGATGAATTCCATTACATATTTGATACTCCTTGCAAAGTCCTCCTTCGAAATAAGTTAAATAAAAGCTCATTAATTAATTTCAAATATACCAAAGTTATAAAAATACTGAAACAAAAGACTCGGCGTCTCCAAATGAAAAATACATCGATTAAAGGAATTTAATGTAAACTGCAAAAAAGACATTCATTAGTAATGATATTATCTACTGTATTGTACCAAAATGTTTAGTAACCAATTTAGTAGTTCACTTTAATTTGTTTTACATTGAGATCCTCGTAACACTACAAAATTGAATGATTACTATATTTGACTGGCAATAGAAAATAAAGTGTTCAAAATATTTATAGCTATTTACGTATTAATGTCAAAAAGAAATTGTCATCATCGTCGACATCTTTTCNNNCACGGTGTTAGTGACGGTGAGCCTTTGCTCGCCTTTTACGAGCTGCCTGGCAAGGAAGGCAGATGGTCTATTCTACAAAGGAGCCCGGACCAACACGGGGAAAACTATGAAGACTATCTTTCTATAGCGTTATTATTCTAAGGTAAAGACGTATACATTGGCCCATAAAAATGTTCTCTCATTTTGAAACAAATGGTTATAATATTCTATATATGTCGGAGGGATGGGTGGGCGTTCATCACGACCACGAGGCTGCTCTTTATTCGTCATTGGTAGCGTGGATGTTCGAAATCAAATGCGTAGTACACTCAGTTGATTTAATCACTTCGATTTAAAGTACAATAATCACAAAATAACATGAGATGAGAAAGATTCTTTCTTTCTTTAGGTTTTGGCATTCACGTTAGTATTTAGCCATTAGTCAAGTAGAAATTTGCATCGAATTTTATATCAATTTCAATTAATTATAATTAGTCATCAGTCATAAGTCGTCAGGAAGTCGTGTCAGGCTCTTGGGTAAAGCGGTGGCTTATTACACAAGCTCTGTAATGAGATTTGGCGGCAACGAGGAAATACACGGTACGCTAATTTCTTAGTGATTAGGTATTTCATTTGTGCTCTTTCACTGAACAAAATTGTACAAAATGCCACCAAAATTGACTAATTTCACTCAATATTAACACGAAATTCAATAATTATGAAAAAACTTCGACCATCTTTTCTCTCGATGGCGCCAAAACTGGAGCAAGATTCAAAGAATTGCTTTTGAAACGTGGTGAGGTCGAAATGAGATTAATAACACGTGCGTTTCGTTCGATAGTCTTAGAATGCCAATTTCCTTTATGGACAGTTACTTTACTCTTTGATGCCAATGCCAACGTCAGTCCAGTTATGACATTGACAACTTGTTGTTTTTTTTTATAAATTGACATTAACATTTTGCGCGCATTGACAACTCGCAGTGTTGTCAACTCAACTTCGAACTCACCCAAGTCGAATTGACTTGACGTTCCAATTTGATCTATGAAGATATCGCTGTAATGTTCACTCTGCGACATATATATCTTTATTGACATTTTTAATTTGTTTTTGACATACATATTTTTACCTACAAAAATATAATGTTTATATTTTTAAAATTGTAGTAATGTGCTATTTCATAATTTATATTATGTTATTATTAAGTAAGGCATTATTGACTTTCAAAAAATGTACTCAGATACTTATTTTGAATAAAAATGAAAGGAAAATGAAAATATTGCAAGACATATTACATGTACCTATACTAAGATATACTAAGAAACTCCAACACGAAAAACAACAATAACAAGAATTGTTGTTATGGTGATAGAAACAAGGAAAATGTTTTGTTTGTTTTCGTTAAATAAGCACACACACACTGTATCGAAAATAGACTAATGACGCATTACCTACGACCATATTATTGTATTATTATTGTAATTTGTAACTGGATGCCCATCGAATTATGCAATTTTAAATCGGAGTGACGATGGGAAATAACAGTGACAAAATTACATAACGGCCTTGTTTGCAGCAAATTATCCTTGATTGTTTGTAGTTTTACGTAATCAAACAAGAGAGGTTCTGGGGCTGATTCCGCATCTTTTGAGTGATGATCACTGGGTAAAGTAAACATTAGATAGCTTTCAAATGACGTGTTCGATATTTGTTGTCTCCTGTGACCAACAGAAACACAATAGAGAAAGCAAATATAAAACACGTCAATTGACAGCTATTTAATGTACACTTTACCCAGTGATCATCACTCAAAAAATATGGAATAACCCTGAGTCTTAACCCTACATCTGAGTAATCTGATGGTAAGAAGTTCCCGCCGCCTAGAGACACCAAAGGTGGTAATGGTGCGTTGCCAACCAGCGGCCGAGATGTTAGGCCTCGAGCAAAAGTAATTTTACCGGCTACCTTACCCTCCGAACACGTCATGACGTTATGGCGGCAGGAATAGGTAAGGCGGTGGTACCAATCCGGGTGAGTCGCTGCGAAACTCTACCACCTAGTCAGATATCACGGTGTTAGTGACGGCAAGCCTATGCTCGCCTTTTACGAGCTGCCTGGCACAGGAAGGCAGATGGTCTATTCTCCAAAGGAGTCCGGACCAACACGGGGAAACAACATATACAATTAGTTACTTTTTTGTTGTGACATTTACATTTAATTTAATATATTTTTTTCAATTTTGACATCGACATTTATTATTTTTTGTTTCAATTAACTAACTCAAGTATAAATAATTAAGTTTTACATAAAACAGTAAATTTAATTTAGTAACTAATTGATGAAGTGGAGGTCATTGACATATCATTAATTATTATTTTCTGAAATAGTATTAATTTGCCAATTCAGTGGGTAAAGAATCAATAGCTAGCAACTCCATTGTATAACGCATTAAAGTTTTTTGTACCTACCCACTCACTATGAAATGAATTTATGTTTATAAATCAAAAATACTGTTTAGTAGTTTAAGTTCTAGCCCTGGTGATGCTGTCATGAGTGAAACCGGTAGGCTATTTATAAAGTTATAAATTATAAATGATACGTAAAACAGTACAAGTGTTTCTTCATTTAAAAATATAAAAGTTAGGATTTTTAAATGTCACTTTACTATCAGGCAAATTGGTTTATTTAACTTTCAAATTTAACTTCAAAGTTTTAAACACAATTTATTAATTTCACTTGTATGTTCCACTATACATTATATTGTATATGTCGGCGCAACCACATTAGTTCCTCTGAAAAACTAGAATAATTAAGTTAAATAATTCGATGATGTCCAGAAAATTAGTTTATAAACCATCAGTTGATTACTTTGAGTCAATTGCGATGTGAAATTAACGTTATCATTGTTAATTCAATAAATAGCTTAACGACTTGTAAACACCTGGGGGGTTAGAATGTGCACTTTCGTCTCGGCGCGATCGCGTCGTTTCGCTTGGACGATGCGTTTCGTTTTAAAACGTTATCGTTTTTTATAAAGCTAGAACAGTCATAACTTGAAGCGATATCGTGTAAACGAAGGGTAATGACCGAATTTGTATGAAAAAACAAAATTTTGTTTATGACGACACGACTTAAAACACGTCAATATCAAATTTGTTATTTGTCAATTGTCAGACGTCTAACGTCTATCGCCGACGTCACGGTTTGTTTGGCACGAACGTTCTACGCTTTTTGAGTTTTGACATTTATAAGCGGCCCGAAACGAACGTTCGTTTCAAGACGACGGTGGTTCATTCTAACCCCCCTGCGCTTGCACGTGCGCCGAGCCTTATAAATACGGCTGCACTGTAAGCGATAAGGCATTCGCGATTCGCAAGCCGATGGCCGCACGCGTTATGCTGCCCGTTAAATAAACGAAGTTTTAAAACGCTTGTAAAGTTTGTTTAAGAAGGTCCAAAATGAGCCATCATCATGGAATCAACAATCGTGGCGTCAGTAATGATGATGTCACACTTTTTAAAAACATCACGGACGTTCCCAATTCGTCATATATATTATAATATAATGTAAAAAGTACAACTGAAATTAATAAATTGTGTTTGGAATGGAATTCCACCGAGCACTGACGGTAAAAAGTATAGAAAGCTACAATTTTAATTCATTTTAATTTACGTTTTATTTTTAACTACAAAATCACAACTACGTAGTCAAATCTTGAACCAAGATTGTATGAAAAGGCCAGTCATTACCGTGAGATTTAAGTGAGATACTATACTCTGCCACTCCGTAAGGGATTTAACGTGAAGATATGTATGTATGTACAAAATATTTCTGTACCTACTGCCAAGTGTGTGCTATACCAAACCGACCGATCGCAAACTTATATTTAAAAAATCTTAGATTTCTCGGAGGCGGTTAAGATATTTTAGTACCCACAATTTAACATAATATTTTAAATAGGTTTAGCGCAAGCAACAAAAATACACGACAAGACTAAGAACACACTAAGAACGGTAGTGATATGTCCTTAGTTGTGATTTAATTTTTTTTTGAAACAAAAGTCACTAGGTAATTCTCTACCATGGCAAAAAAACATTGAGTAGGTCATGGTTTCATTTTACATCGCAGTTCTTAACCCTATTCCACTCATAAAAAAAATCAGTTGAAGTTATTCGTTCAGTACAAAAATAAGATATATCCCCGAAGAGGAAGGCAGTGGCACAACCATAGCGCCCACGACTAGCCGAAGACACTGAGTCCCACAATGTGATAGGTGGCAAGCCTATCGTAAACCAGGCACATATCCAATTCGGACATCATTACTTTTATTATAAAATTGAAAATATCCATTTCCTATTTTTTTTGTTTCACGACCCGGGGAATTTAAGAAGTCAAGTCCGACGCCGGACAGCTAGATAACAGAGGCGATTTATATGCTGATAGTAAGGTAGGTGACCTTTGCTGATTATAACTATGTAACACTCCACTGGTAGAAAATTATTTGCATATTCTAGTGAAGACTATGAAGTTGGCTTAAACAGAGGTAGCGGCAGAATGAACTTAGCGCGCTGATTGGTTGAATGTAATGCTGTGGGGAATATAATAAATTTTTTTTGGTTTAGAGCTATTATAAAATATCTTAAGAACTTTGTAAAATTAGGTACTCTGTTTCATGCAAAAATGAAATACTGTTGTTATTATTTTTCACTTTTATTATCATTATTTCTTATTTTCTACATTTGATAACAATAAAAAATATAAAAAAATAAAAAATGTATTTCACATGACGTCTTACAACTAAGCCGTCAGTGGTCAGGGTGACAGAATTTCTGATGTCACATGTCGGTAGCCACGTGAGGTAAGTCTATATATTTGTCAATTTTTCCTTCTCAGCTTTCACCAGGTTAATGTCACATAGAACAGTGCTATCAACAAGAAAAGCTCGGCGCTCCAACCGATCCACCAGCATGATGTCAAGCTTATTGGCGACAATAGTCCGCCAATAAGCTTGACATCATGCTCGATTAAAAATATTAAATATTAAATTTTTAATAATATATTATTATCGATATTAAAATATCGATACTAGATTTAACATAAACATAGTAATCATGGAACGGGGGAGTACGGCGATTGATTCTTCTGGCTGACTACGTATGGGGCCTTAACCCTATCTACCTTGAACTGCCGTTGCGACGGAATACTGTGTAGCCGATAGACTATGCATTAAGCCTAACATCTCGACCACATATTTGCAACGTACCTATTACATGTATGGTATACTTAAGCCACTATAATCTCTTATCATTAAGAGACCCATGTCCTTCTTCGTTTTATCAAATATACGCCCGCCCCGGCTTCGTACGGTTATGAAATGAAATATACATGTAAACCTTCCTCTTTAGTCACTTTTATCTATTAAAAATCGCATCAAACTGCTTTACGTAGTTTTAAAGATATTAGCATACAAAGGGACACAAGGATACAGGAAGTGACTTTGTTTTATACAATGTAGTGAAGAAAAATGTGTCTGTTTGCCTTATCTAAAAGAAAACTGACCTTTGGTATTTTTCGTCGACTCCTTTATTTATAACCACAGTGTGCAGATTTGAATAGTTCCATGGTTTTTTCTGTCTGTCCATATCTGGCAAGAGCAGACATTGCCTCTCCACAATCCGAGTATGGTACGCAGTCATCGCAGGTTCCTGACATTTCACATGTTGTCTTTTTAATAAACGTGGACTAAACATTAAACTTTGGAGTATTTATAAATTAAAAAAGTATATTAACGCCCATATCCCCGAAGAGGTAGGCAAAGGTACTACCAGGCCACCCACGACTAACCGAAGATACTAAGTCCCCCAATGTGATAGGTGGGCAAGCCTATCGCCAACCGGGCACATATCCATTTCCGAGTAAAAAATTTTTTATTACAAAATTGGAAAAGAACAATTTTCCTTTTGTAGCCCGACCCGGGAATCGAACCCGGGACCTCATGCAGTTAAGTCCGACAACCGAACCGCTAGACCGTAGATTACGTTTGGATTACCTGATAGATTTTAAAATTTAATTTATTCAAATAAAACTACATTTAACTTCAAATCCATTAAATATATGATTAATTACCAAATGAAATATGAATTAAATATTTTTCAGAAAGAGCTTACTTAGTCCGTACGCGTTTCTCCATTGTTGATTTACATAAAAAATAAATAACAACTTAGCCACAAACATATTTCGAATTGCAAATATCCTGAACAAATTCTGACTGACAACTGGTAGTATGAATTAATAGACATTTCTATAAATAAACTTTTGGCAAATGACTTAGTGCGTCTAATGTAGGATATTGGTTGGTAAATGTTTATTTTAAGATTTATTATTACCTAAAATAATAAATAAAAGCAATACTGGATTTACCCAGGGTCAAAAGGTCAGACATGTTTCCCTGATGAACAAAACTTTGTTTTCGTCTGACTTCTACCAAAAATCTGAATTCGACTGAAAGTTTTTAGGGCCCCGTTGAGGAATAGATAAACGGAATTATGCGTATTTACGTCATAGCCACTTAATCCCAAACAATTAACAAAGGTAGATAGTATACACATATTTTATTTTTGAAGCGAAAACTTCTTTAGCGGCGTTGTGCACTTATTTTTGGAGTGGGTAAAAACTTCTAAAATCGCGTCAGGACACGTGACCTGAACTTTCGTAAGACGGCGTAGGGCGCTTACGCGAATGTTCGTGTTGTCATGTTTGTGTGCGATAGCGCAATGAATGAATATTGTATTCTACCACATAAATGATAGTACTTTCATACTAATAATTTAAGCAATTCGTGCAAAATTATTCCCTAACCATTCCGAAATATTAAAAATTTTCACTTGTGCCGGCACTCCCGGAGTGCAACCCGTTTTTTAAATTATGAAGTAACAGTTTAATTTTTAAAAATAAGGTAAGTGTATGTATATACATTGTCGCTCATCGACATATGATTGTCCGAAATTTTCTGAATAGTCAAAAAATTATAGAAAATAAATTTCAAAAGTGGGTTTCTTTAATATTTTTCAAGTTAGAATCTATACTTGTTATCGTCGGCACTTGGTGGAATTCCATTGGAGTAACATCCTATCAAATAAGTACTGAACGTTTAACTAAAACAGTCTTTTTATCTTTAGTTTCAAAGCCCTAATGATGCTGTAAAAAGTGAAACCGGTTGTCTAGAAAGTGACAGAAAGCACTAAATAAAGTGTATAGATAAGAACAAGTGTTTACTACAAAAAATATGGATTTTTCAAGTTATTAAATTTTTAATTTGTTTACGCTACTGTTTATGATATTGCTTTACATTTTTCTCCTGTGACACGGCTCGATTTGGATTTTGTTTTAAAAAAAATATTGTTTATTATTTCTAAATGCTCATGAGCTAGTTGGCTAATGAATTTGTTAATATTTTGTTGAAACTTGTTGACTTTTTTTAATGATAACGGAAGGCTTTTCTGCCGGTAAGAAATTCCCGCCGCCTAGAGACACCAAAGATGGTGATGGTGCGTTGCCAACCAGAGGCCGGGATGTTAGGCCTCGAGCAAAAGTAAGTTAACCGGCTACCTTACCCTCCGAACCGGAACACGTCATGACGTTATGGCGGCAGGAATAGGTAAGGCGGTGGTACCAATCCGGGTGAGTCGCTGCGAAACTCTACCACCTAGTCAAATGTCACGGTGTTAGTGACGGTAAGCATATGCTCGCCTTTTACGAGCTGCCTGGCACAGGAAGGTAGATGGTCTATTCTACAAAGGAGCCCGGACCAACACTTCCAACTTATAAAAGGCTTTGGTGGAATCGATTTAATAAAGCTATGATATCTTTTATTTGTGCGTTTGTTAGCCTGATCTGCAAAACTTGAAAGGATATTTGTTGTATTTTTCCTGTTTGAAATGCAAATAGGTTGTTTAATATGTCATGTTTAAATAAAGGTTATTTCCTACAGATTTAACTGGAAGTTCTGGCACGTCAAACGGTTTGAGGATAACTGGACCAATTATCCTCATACTTGTCCTGAAATTTTATTATTTCGTTCAAACATTTTTCGTATTTTTAAAATTAGTATATTTTATTTAGTGAAGTAACACTTGTTTCTTTTAATAACATATGCTTTATATGTTTTGATACATCTTTATATATATAATTCTTCTGTGAGTGTGTATGTCACTGAACTCCTTCTAGACGACTGGACCGATGTCGCTGAAACTTTTTGTATGTGTTCTAGGGAATTCGAGAATGGTTTAGATTCACAATTTGGTCCACTGGAAAATGTTTTTTTAATAAATTTTTTAATAATAAGTAGTTGTTGATTTTAGAATGATTCACATCGGATCCGACAGACTGCGCTACTGTCTAAGCGTTAATGTCAAGCGATACGAAGTTTGCTGGGACAGGTAGTAATTTAATATATTCCTGATTTATTTTTTTAATTGTTAACATCCTTTTTCTATAGTCTACATATGTTGTACTGTCTGATAACTTGTGCCATACATTTTTTTATTGATCAGCCCTCAAACCATAAAGTTTTGAGTGTATTTCTTAAGATTTTGTGACAAACTTTTAATTTTAAATCTCTTTGTTCGGTAATTGTAACCAACATATTAACCATATGAAATGAAACTTAGTTCATTATTTTTTATTAATTTGTGTTATTTCAGATGCATTATGGCTAAAAATATATTATAAACTAGCTGCCCGTTCCGGCTTCGCTCGGATGGTAATTTTTTTAACATAAATTGAGATATAAGCTATCCTATCTCTCAAGTTGGACTGCACATGGTGTGCGAATTTTATTATAATCGGTTAAGTGGTTTAGGAGTCCATTGAGGACAAACATTGTGACACGAGATTTATATATATTAAGATAGAAGAAGGACGTAAAATTTTTGACACTAAAAAAATATAAATTTGCGAATGTAAATGGTAATAGGTATCTAGGGACTCCTAGATAGACATTTCACCACCAAATCTCTTGTTTCATCGAGTATTTGAAAACGTAACCTTCATCTTTTTGTCGTAGTCAATTCATAGGAAGTTTCATGCAAACATGTCCAAGAATTATATTATTGTCCAAGAGTTTCATACAATTTTTACTCCACTTGGAAACTCCTTTTGCAAACCTCCTTAGGTTTTGAATTTTGTAAAACTCTTCTCTAGTGAAAGCTTACCTCATAAGATAAAAACATGTGCGAAATTTTAAATTTGAAGCTTAAAAGTTTTGGCCTGTGTAACTACACAAAAATTTCATCCAACTTGTTATCCTCTTAGGAGTCTCTGTGGCCTAGCGGTTCAGTTGTCGGACTTGACTGCATGAGGTCCCGGGTTCGATTCCTAGGTCGAGCAACAAAAACAGAACAATTGGGTTTTTCCTATTTGCTAATAAAAAAACGTTGCTCGGGATTGGATTTGTGCCCGGTTGGCGATAGGCTTGCCACCTATCACATTGTGGGTCCTAGTATCTTGGGCTAGTCGTGGGTGCCCTGGTTATACCTCTGCCTACTTCTACTGGGATATGGGCGTGAAGATACTTTTACTTTACTCGTACTCAATATATTATATGAAGTTTCACGTAAGTATGTACGAGAACTCAAATGTTTCATACAATCTTTTACTCCTCATTTCTCCCCCTTTGGGGTTCAATTCTGAAAATCGTTGAAACATCTAACTCGATATTTATTTTTTAAATATCTATTTGACATACAGGACCCGGACCAACACTGGGTTAATCTATATATTAATACATGATGCCAAAACTTTGGACCCATTTTTACGAAACAATAAATAAAACATTATCCACACTATCATGCATTAGACACTCACAAACAAATATATTGATGATAACGATGAAAGATCACAGATGGCGCACAAACTATTACCATAGTAGTAGGTCTTGAGAAATGAAGATGGCGATATTATCAACAAGAGACTAAAAATTATTATGGTCGGATTTCGACCAACGGGCGACCACTAGTACGAGTAAGCATAAAATTTAAAAACGGCTCAACGAATTGGGCTACAGTTTTTTTTAAATATTTCCTTTTCAGTCTGCAAATTAGGTAAATAATAAACTTAAATAAATTAAATTATAAACTTTTCAGTCTGCAAATTGTAGCAAGCATGATATTTATTTTGACATTTCCAAAATCAGAAATGATAATTATATTATGATGAAACTTTTTTGGTTGATAAAAAACTTTTATTAAAAATCCTAGCTTTATTTATAGATTAGTCGGATGGTTCAGTAGCTCTCTTACTGTTTACCTAAATGTACTATTCATCCTCTTCATTCCTCTGAGGTCTAGCGGTCCAGGGGGCTGTTTCCGTATCTTTTAAATGACGATCACCGGGCAAAGTGTACAATTGGCGTATTTTATGTTTGCCATCTCGTGTGAGTAACAGACAGACAATGGCGATAGCATATACAAAACACGTCATTTGACAGCTGTTTGATGTATACTTTACCTATCATCACTAAGCGATACTAAATATCCCCGCTGCTGTTGGAAGTGACTTCGGTTCTGGCTTCGATTCCCGGGCGGGCAACAAAAAGAAAAAGCACTTTTTCCAATTTTATAAAAAAAAACGTTGCTCGGGATTTGGATGCGTGCTTTGATGATGGTAAGTTTGCCACCTATAACTTTGTGGGACTTAGTGTCATCGGCTAGTCATGGTTGTGCCTCAGCCTAACCCTTCGGGGATATGGGCGTGAAGATACTTACTTACTTTTTTTACTATTCATCAAAAAACTGGTCCTGTAAACAATAATGACCCCTTATGTAATTTCGTCACCATTATTTCCGGGCGTTATTCTTATCTAAAAGTGCACGGTTCGATGAACATTTAGTTACAATAATAAAACATTAATAATATCGTCGTAAGTATGACGTGTCATTAGTATATTATCACGACAATAATATCACGGCCAGGAGCTTGCATGCAGTTGTCTTATTAGGTTTTCTAATGAATAATGTAGATTAGGGACCCTAAATTATCTTTTTTTTAAAAAAGCGCACACGTTCTAATATTTTTCGAATGAAAAAACTACACAATATCTGTTTTGAATACGCTTTCAGATGGTAAGAACGAAAAGAACCTAGTAATAACATCCTGAGCTTATACCATGAGTTGGTAAAGATTACGTTCGGTAAGTGTAGAAATCTGACATTTTTGTTCTAAAAATGTGTTTCTCTTAGTTACCAATAAAGGCGCTGTTCAAAGTTTTCATACAAATAATTTACAGAGACGGTAACGAGTATAGTAAAGTTCACTTGAGACGGTAAAAGTGTATCTCCGACATGATAGCAACGTCAGTATCACATGAACTGTTGTGTGATACATGTATCCTGATACATAACAGGATTCAGCATATACAATATTTATAGTGTTCGACCGAAACTGATTTTCTGATCGAAACCGAAACTGAAAACGATAGGTCGGTCGTGACTTCAGTTTCGGCCGAAACCGAAAGCGAAACTCACGTGACCTTATATAAAATACCGTCAAATACCCGAATGTTGGTGCATTTTTAAAATTTTTAGAATGTAAATTAATAGAATGTAAAATTAAAAAAAATCCCTATCTACCGTAAACTACCACTTTATTATTATGCTTGTTATAACATACATGTTTACTTTTTAACAAATGTTTTTATTCATGCTAAGGTGCGTACGGGTCCGCTAGTTATAATTGTATTAGCTTTTACGTCGGATGCTTTGAAAAATGCGCTTGATCAGTATTTCACATTTATTGTTATTATAAAACTGTTTTTTTATTTATTTTTTTACTTTATTAATCAGGCTTACCAACAGTCGCTACAATAATCTAATTTACACATGTAAAAAATAACAAATACCTAACTGCACAACTTCTTAGAGATAAACACATAAAACTTACAAATCCTTTTTTTTAGTATTTTTTTTATTAATTAAAATTTATTTAACTGAAAACTAGTAGTCGCTATTTAAACTTTAAGTTCATAAATTTTCGAAATTATTGTGATAATTCGTTTCAATTTTGTCATAATAACTATTTAGTAATAAACAGTGTTTACATTTCCTTGTAGATAATTATTTAACAGGCTCATTAAATGTTATATTCTAATTAATATTATTTTACACAATTATGTTTGTATGAAGAGCTATTCTCTACCCCTTAAATAAATTAATATACCTATTTTTAAAATAAACTAACACATCTAATAATACAGTACTTATACAGTTTTCATCAGCGGCACTTTGTGAAATTATATTGTGATGATTAAATACAGTACACTATCAATGTTTATTATTACAGGTCTTCCAGTTCTGCCACTTATAGCTTCTTCAAGGCCATAATACTTTTGCAAATCATTATTGTTGCAATGTAAGTTTAATCAGGCTCTAATATTATTCAAGATCCAGTCCATATATTCTATGACATTAGTGTATATTCCGGGATACATGGATCCACACATTTTTGGTCCCCGGGATACGATTCCGTACTGGATGTAGCTGCTAATACCCCTGAACTCTCGTTCAATGACGAAGGGTCCTCCAGAATCACCCCCACAGGAATCCTTGCCTTCTTCCCCAGCACAGAACTCTACCCCTACCATAATGTTTGTAAATTTGCGTCTGCAAGAGATTTTTGTACATTTATAGAAAACAAATAAGAATCTAGCATTTTAAACGACGTAGAAAAGAATTTTCGTTTAGAATCTATGCTTGCTATCGTGGCACTTGGTGGAATTCCATTGTATACACACGTTTTTTAGTAGTTAACACTTGTACTTATCCACAATATACTTTATTTAACACTTTCTGTCACTTTCTAGCCAACCGGTTTCACTTTTTTTGGCAACGTCATTGGTTGGTACATCCAAATAAGTATTGAATGTTAAATTATAACGGTCTATTTCATCTTTAGTTTCAAAGCCCTGATGATGCTGTAAAAAGTGAAACCGGTTGGCTATAAAGTGACATAAAGTGTTAAATAAAGTATATTGTGGATAAGTACAAGTGTTAACTACAAAAGTGTGTATTGAAGTTATACTTCTTTTGGCGCGTTAGGAAAAAAATGATGAGGGTAAATTTTTACGATGCGCGCGCACATCGTCACAAAAAACCGACATGATGAAGTTAGCTATAGATAACATTTTAGTTTTTCTAAAAAAGTTACCAACAAAGTAAAAGTAAGGACATCTACGTATGTTTGCATGAGAACTGACAACTGTATTCCCAATATTTCTTTATTTCTATGGTTAGTGTCATTTTGTCTACAAATGTAAAATAAGGCAAAAGATAAAATTTTTAAAAAGATTTTTATCTTATTACGCCGAAGAAGTATAACTTCTAACGCGTATACATAAGTACACACACAATTTTTTTATTATTTTGTATGTTTGTTACGTAATTACACAGCCAACAACTAATATATTTTGCTGGTTGTGATTAGCCCGGATCGGTACTAACGCCTTATTTACCTACTTCTGTCACCAAAACGTCAACGCTTGACACTGCCATGCCCGGACTATAGGGTAGGGTTGCCGGTAAACTTACCCACACAAGAAGCTTAATAATTCGAAATATATATCTTCACGCCTGTATTCCCTGAAGAGGTAAACTTAACCTTAGTTCGTTTTAGCCGAACTCATGTTAAACAGTTCATAAGAAGTGGCAATAAGTAGTAGATTAACATAGGATGGCGATTCTGAAACTGGGGATTGGGATTATGGCTAGTCGTGGATGCCTTGGTTATATCTCTGCCACCCGTTCAGGGATATGGGCGTGAATATACTTTATGTTTCACCACATAAAAGATAGTAAGTTATTTTAATACTAACATTATACTGGTAATTAAAGCAATTTGTGCAAAATTATTCCATAGCCATTCCAAAACATAAAAAAAAATATAAGATTCATTTTCACTTCTGCCGGCACTCCCAGACTCCACCCGTTCTTTTTTTAATTTTAGGATGATGTCCACACTATAAAACAATTTTAGGAGAATTACCCACTTTTTATTATAGTAATTTCTATTGCATGTGTTGTTTGTAAATACTGGAACCTTGACTTTTAGCACCACTGGTGAACCAGTGCCGGTTTCGGTAGCTCCCCACCCAGCAACATAACCACGTTCGCCGTCTTTCAGTGGTTTCCTCAATTTTTGGGTTGTGGGTAAACAAACTGGCGCGACGTTTCCTGAAAGTATTTTTATAATAAAATGCGAAATCCATGTATCCGTATACTTTTATCTGTAACCTCAAATCATAGGAATCAAGTTTTTTTTTTGTTGGAGGTGAAGATCTAGAATGTACCTAGAAAATAACAGTCAGCCATAGAATAAACTTTCTCATAAAAGCTCATAAGAGGCGAGCATAGGCTCACACTCACTAACACCGTGACATCTGACTAGTTGGTAAAATTTCGCAGCGACTCACCCGGTTTGGTAACACCCTTATATATTCCTACCGCCATGTTCCGGTTTAGAGGGTAAGGTAGCTGCTAAACTTTATTTTACTCGAGGCCTAACATCTCGCCCTCAGGTTGGCAACGCACCATTACCACATTTGGTGTATCTAGGTGGCGTAAATGTCTGACCATCAGGAAATCCGTCAATCCGTCCGTCTTGTTTGCCTTCGCTATGGCTGAAGAAATAAAGTGGTAACAATGTGGGCGAACTTCAGTGCAACACTGTACAACATAGTTGTGACTAACTATTTTTTTTATGTGGGAGGTTAGCGAACAGGCACACGGCTCTTCTGATGGTAAGAGATAACCGTGGCCTATGGACACCATAGATGTTACAGGTGTGGCGCTGTCCTATTGCTGGGATGTTAGGCCTATTGTGCAAGTCGAAAAATTTAGAAATTTAAAAATAAATCACATTGTTGGTGATGAGGTCAACACAGTCCCGTAAAAAAGACATAATAAAAAATAAAGCAAAATTCCTTACTAAATGAGAAATTGATATGTCTCCGAAGACGTATCAGCGCAATGTCATGCTTAACGGTTTTTGAGGCGGGTGGTGTCGAATATTGCTCATGGATGATGGTTTCTTCCACACCCACATCCTGAAACAAGACATTTGATTTATATCCTTCCCTGACCTTATCATGAAGAAGAATACGGCGGAACATCACCAGAGGCGGTCCTCTTAATATTTGTGCCACTAAAGTCTTCATTTTCCGTAGAAAATCGTAATTTGGAAAAACCCGTAATTTGTAAAACCGTAGTTTGGAACGAAAAGCAACATTATTAAGGCAGTTGCAAGACTTAGGCAATTTAATGGCACTTTGACATTAGTGGCCTCATTGGTAATATTTGACATAGGCTAGCCTTTTACAAACTGTTAGGCAGGGTTTGTGTCTGTGTTGGTCCGGGCTCCTTTGAAGAATAGACCATCTGCTTTCCTTGTCAGGCAGCTCATAAAAGGCGAGCATAGGCTCATCGTCACTAACGCCGTGACATCTGACTAGGTGGTAAAGTTTCGCAGCGACTTGCCCGGATTGGTACCTCTGTTTTACCTATTCCTGCAGACATAATGTGATGACGTTTTCCGGTTCGGAGGGTAAGGTAGCCGGTAAAATTACTTTTGCTCGAGGCCTATCATCCTTCCCTCAGGTTGGCAACGCACCATTACCACCAATTTTTACCAGTGTCTATGGGCGAAGTGAATTTCTTACCATAAGGAAATCAGTCTCCTTGTTTGACTTCCAATATCATAAAAAAATCTTCTCATGTCGGTCCAGGTCCCTGGTATTACATCTAATAAGATTGTGAACAAGCACAGGGCTCTCCTGATGGTAAGAGAAAACTATGGCCTATAAATACAATAGACATAGCATAGCATCTAATTCTTACATGACCAGGGCTTTATGGCAATTGTGTTAGTCTACCATTTACTCCACCGCTTGGAACTGAACTTGATACTATCATTATATCGTCAAGAGTAAGGTGGTGGAACCCTCCTACCTGTACAAGTAGCAGCACAGCACTCTGCCACCAGTGGACTTCTAATTAATCTTCTAATTAAGGTAATGAGCGAGCGGTACAAAGGCAAATGGTTTATTCTTCATAAAAGACGTGACTGTTACGAGAAATGGTTTTATTCTATTTTACTTCTTGAACTAGACATCACGAATCCGATATTGCTTAGTTGGGATCTTTCAATACTTTCAAGGGACCTTCAAAAATAATTCATACCGTGCGTGATCATACAGGTGCAATTTCTAAGATTTCAGTTGTTGTTGAACGGCGGTGATCACTTACCATCTTCTGAATTGCTTGCTCAATCTTCTTCCACAAAAAAAACTGACCATGAAACGGGAGCTTTTGGCTCGCGTAACCAATACGAATTTCATAATAATGGTCGTCAGTTATCTGTCATGCGGTTTGGTAGATATTGTGGTAGAAATTGCCTTAAACACCTTTATTCAACCAGTTAAATATAATCCGGCGAAGTTGTAAAAACCTCGCGGCTAGCAACATATTAGCCATTTAAAAAAAAACCATTCGTCAGAGTATCAGCGACTTCGGCGACCTATGATTTAGACTTTTTCAGAAGTGAGACTACTTGTTCCTAAAAGGCTAAGTAGCTCTGGAACTCCTATGACGACAATCACTAAAAAAGAATTTAATCGCTTCCTTGATGAAAATGACTTAAAAGAAAGAAACCTGAAGATGTTCCTCGCAGACCAAATTTGGAGGGTCGCCTTCACAATCTCTGTAAGTCTCTATGTCGTGTTCTCCAAGTCTCACGCCAGCAATGTTTTTAGTGTAAACACAGTGGGCCGCGGTAAGAATGTATCTGGAGTTTAAGATGCTGCCTCCGCAACCGAAAGTTAAACCTTCAGCTGTAAAAAATATAATGTTTCTTTAAACACTGGTTTTAATAATGAATCAAGATTCAAGAACACAAATTACATTTTACATATAAATACCAAATAAATTAAAAGGAAGCGAGATATTAAATCCTGACTTATTTTCACGCAAAGTCCCTCAGTAGGTAAGTAATGTAAAGTTACTAGGTAAGCAGAGAGATATTATTAAATGTTTTATAGTTGTAGGTAACCTGTTAAGGTTTACTATCGAAACCGTAAGACAACAGAACATTAAAGTAAATGTGTTAATAATAGATAATGTCAAAAGCGGCCTGTTATATAGTGGAGAAAACTTTGTTTTTATCTTCTAATTATTATCAAATTAGGATTGCATCGACGGTACCGACGGATGCAAACCAATGTTTACAACTAGCATTTACAACCGTCTGGAACACATATAGTGAGAATAATTAAGGCATTTTTGCTGCTTGGTGATAAAGCAGTCGATAGCCAGGAACCATTGCAAGGATAGAGGCCATCCCTTAATAGTTTATGATTTGTTTAGCGTTTTAAAAATGGCAGAGGCATGTGTAATAATGGCTCGCGTGGTACTCTTCGATCGTTTTCTCAACAGTGAAATTTAAAAGAGAATGTGTGA
>NJDD01002650.1:4166-36041 GCA_002245505.1 Calephelis nemesis
TATGCTCGCCTTTTACGAGCTGCCTGGCACAGGAAGGCAGATGGTCTATTCTACAAAGGAGCCCGGACCAACACGGGGATTACAGTCAGTGAATGAACTGGTAGTGGGGCAACTACATTACACAAGTCAGTGTTACATTTTGACACGTCCAACAAATTCTACAATGTTGTGAATGAATTAATAAATACATTTTATTTTGCACCAAAGTTTACAAAATACACTCTTTCACATAAAATATTTCACTTAACCCGTCGTATCTGTTATCCGCGGCTACACCCACGATAAGTTGAGACATAAACTACACTTTCCTTCAAGTTGGATCAAACTGCACTCGCTGTTTAATTTTGATTAACACCGGTTAAGCAGTTTAGGAGTCCACCGAGGACAAACTTAAGTGTAATTTAAAGAGTACACACTAAACGACTAAACGTTTAGTGTGTAAACGCTAGTGTTTTTCCACTATACACTTCATTTAACACTTTATGTTACACTACAGCTAACGGATTTCACTTTTCACAGCATCATCATATATCGCCTCTGTGGTCGAGCGGTCCGGGTGTTGAACTTGACTTCATGAGGTCTCGGGTTCGAATCCCGGGTCAACAAAAAGAAAATTTGATTTTTCCAATTTTCTAATTAAAAAAAAATGTTCGGGATTGGAAACGTGCCCGCCTGGCGATAGGCTTGCCACCTATCCCATTATGGGACTTAGTATCTTCGGCTAGTCGTGGGTGCCCTGGTTGTGCCTCTGCCTACCTCTTCGGGGATATGGGCGTGAAGATACTTTTTTTTTACAGCATCATCAGGGCTTTATAGCTAAAGATAAAAAGTCTGTTTTAATTTAACGTTAAGTACCTATTTGGTTGTTTTGATTGTTTTTTAAAAAGATTTATAAAAACCTACCTCACGTGGGTAGGGCTCCTTTGAAGAATAGACTATCTGACTTTCTACTAGGTGCTCGTAAAATGGGAGTATGGGTTAACTGTCACTAGCACTTTGACGTCTGACTAGGTGGTTAGAATTTCGCAGCGAGTCGCCCGGTTTAGTACCACCGCCTTACCCATTCTTGCCACCATCACATCGACACTTGCCGTTGACGTGTTCCAGTTTGAAGGGTAAGGAAGTCGGTAAATTTGCTTTGCTTGGGGCCTAACATCCTCAGGCCTTAGGTTGGCAACGCACCATTACCATTATCCAATCCCAGGCAACGTTATTTTTATTAGAAAATTGAAAATACGAATTTTCTTTTTTGTATTTCCAAAATGTTTTTTTTTCTTTTGAATAATTTAAAAAGAATATGAACCATGTCAAAGTAAAATATTGCGTTTAACCCTATCTACCATAGACCACAGTTTCCAAACCTAACTAGTCATAGACTAAAAAACAAACAGCCAGCCAGAAAATTGAAAATACGAATTTTCTTTTTTGTATTTCCAAAACGTTTTTTTTTTCTTTTGAATAATTTAAAAAGAATATGAACCATGTCAAAATTAAAATATTGCGTTTAACCCTATCTACCATAGACCACAGTTTCCAAACCTAACTAGTCATAGACTAAAAAACAAACAGCCAGCCAACCAGTATTATCTGTTGAAATGGAATTATTTTCCCTCCAGACTTAGCAAATATATTCCACCCCTTATCAGTTTATTGGCAAGGAATAACCCTCAGTTTAGTTAGTTACGAGGTCGCTCAGGGACAGAAGCTACTCATGCGTACTGATAATAAATCTAATAGTGGCCAGTTCAAATCCCAACCCGAAGGTTATAGAGGCATTGTACAACTGTTTGTGTCCTCTAGCAAGATTACATATAATGGTATAGAATGTTTCCTGAAGGTATAAACTATAGAATGCAAAATAAGTAATAAATATATCTATACTAGCTGCCTTTTCCGGCTTTGCTCGGATGGTAATTTTTTTTAACATAAATTGAGATGTAACTTATCCTATCTTGCAAGTTGGATCAAACTGCACACCAAATGTGTGCAAAGTGCAAATTTAATTGAAATCGGTTAAGTAGTATAGGAGTTCATGGCGGACAAACGACGTAATTTCTCGAGGTAATGGGTTCGATGACCAGGTCTAGCAACCAAATAAATGTTTCCTCAATTCTCTAATAAAACATAATACTGCACGGGATTGGATAAGTGGCCTGTTGTCGTCCTCTTTTTCGGTCAAGTCAAAAACGATTTCAATTAATTTTAGAAAAGAAACACGACCCCACTTTAACGTTCAATTATAGTAAATATTTTGGAAACAATAACAGAATGTAACATTACAGACGAATTTGTAATTATTACTGGTTAAATATTGCCAAGTTTTCCAATTACGGTTGAACATTGAAATACAATATGACCTTTTTGTTGATATGCAACTGGCTAATTATGTCTGCACCAATCTAACTAACCCATCCTAGTGTGAATATCGCAACTGGCAGTATATAATTTTAACTCATAAAACTAGAATAGAATTTTTAACTTAAGCCGAGTGCGGTTAGTGGAATTTAATTACACACACACACCTTAAATGTGTATTTCTCAAAATTAATGGACATCCTTGAAAAAATGTGTGCCTAGAAATAGTAAAAAAAATTACATTTGTGATTATAATTAATTATACAAAAATAAAATACAATGTGATACTATCAATATTAATCTTTAAGATTACAATCATAATTTATAGTAAATTAACAATTTAGTGCAAAAAAAAACAAAAACTATCGCGACGAATTGATAACTTTCTCCTTTTTTGAAGTCGGTTAAAAATGAGTTGCATTCATTTACTTTTTAGTTATTACTCTTTAGTTGCGATTTACTTTGTCAATTCCTTACATGGAAAATACTAGGTTCATTCTGATTGGTTGATTACAATTATTTGAAATATCAATAAGAACGCGTATGTTTAGTTAGACTACTTTTCAGGAACATGAACAGGAAGTAATATAGCCTGTCTTCACAAAACAGGAAAGTCTCATTTTTCTTATCTTGTAATACGCGTGGTACAAATATTAGCTAAGCTTACATAAATTATCAGCTTTTATAAAAGCATTGACTTTTAATAATCTTTCCGTATATTTTTTAAAACATTCTCGTTACGTTTTTTGTGAATTTCGTTGCGTTACGAAAAAGTACATTACAAAGCTAAGTGTATACAATAGTAATCTGATTAAGAATAATAATATCAACTTCTAAATTCACACAGAGCCTAAATAAAAAATGCACCTACTTGTAGCTGCAGTCTGCACTAGACAATATCACGCACCAAAAAATAATCAAAAGTCACGCGCTATTTTTACGGCGCATAGATAACGTTCTTATACGATTTAAAAGCTTTTTGCATCATATTTAATTCATAATTTTCATTCACAAAAATTCACATTCGGAGTAAACCGAAAAATTGCACGTGAAATCAAATAAATAATACTTTATTTTTTTCATACAAATTACTAGATGTCCGCCTCGGCTTCGCACGGGTGTAAAATAAACTTAAAAACCTTTTTCTTTAAACACTTTATCTTTTAAAAAAGAACGCGACTTTGTTATATACTATGTAGTTATTAGTAGTTCTTTATATAAAGCTATGAGAAGTTCGCCGAGTCGGCTGGTATAATATGTTAATGCCAATAGCAATTCCAGAATCTTTCCATGACAGATGTGCGGTTTAATATTGTTACGGCTTAACATTGCGGTTGAATATTGAAATACAATATCTTCAATTCGTCAACACTCTTGCTCTTATTACGTTACAAAACCTTTCTTCTGGAACAACCTTCCTTTCTACATATAGCAATCTCTTTGAAAGTTCTCCTATAAGAGGAATATTCCAAGATTACTTCATAATAACTCGAGTGAATAAAATTTTCAATTGAAAGGAATTACTACACACGTTTCGTTATTAACATCCGACAGAAAAAGATGGTTGTTATGAGTTTAACGTGTCTATATGTCTAAAGTATAATAACTTTTGAACTGATTTACTGATTTCGAAGCCGTTTTTTGTTTTATGGCTAACGTGGTCGTGAAGGTTATCAACTATATCATACATAATAATATGTTGAAATTTTTGCAAACGTTTGTATGTTATAACAAAGACTTAAGACTTTGATTTGAGTTCTTTTCCTAAAATTGTACTTTAATTTCTAAATTGTACAAAGTATGTACCTAAAATTGTACTTTAATTTCTTTTTAAGCAAACTCAAACTGAAATTATATTTATTTTGTAGGTAAGACATTTAACACTTAAAACAAATCAACGTTACTTACATAAATAATGTCCACATACAAACATTTATATCATACAACAAACTTAAGGCAAAACTTAACAATTATTATTTTAACAATTCATTATTTCGTTCTCACACACTATGATACTGTATACAAATACTCATTTACCACACGTAAAACCAGCTCACTTTCAAGAGTTACAAAATCTATGCTAAGTTCAAGATTTTATCTTTCTCAGCTTTTGGTTTTTAATGGTTTTAGATATTTATTTTTTCCGTTGGCAAAAACCATTGACCTCTAAGTATATGGACATGAAATACCTTAAAAAAGTCTGCCGTTGGCTACTAAATATGGCTGACATTTTGACATTATAAGGCTATCCAGAAAAAGAAGAGTATCGATATCGATACATGATATATAATCAACGATTCATAGTTAAATTTAGGTAAATAGATAAGAATTGTTATTTACCTACCGAATGAAATTACAACTATCAACTTACTTACTTTGTGCTACTCAATTCGTTTATACCTAAAAAGGGAAATGTAATTAAACGAAAGAATATTTATTTGTTTTCACGAGCATATTTTTTTACGTTGTGGCGTGCAGATATGTTTATTCTTTGTATAAATTAACTCTTAGTATTTATTACAAGATTCATTATCATAAAAAAATTGATCAGATTACATTCAAACCACGTTCTTTACTTTAAAGTGTGCGCTTGAAAGAATTCTTATTAAGCTAGACTGAAATTGATATTTCAGTGGCAAAGGTAAACATTCTTATCTTGTCCAAATATTCTTTAATTGGAACGTAAAATAAAATATCGACAATTGTAATATTACATCACTATAAAAATTTAACACTAAATATGGATTCTTGGTAAGCATAAGAACTGTCATGACGTCAATTTAAATCGACGCCGAAACGAGCATAGACAAAATTGTCGTTATCTCTTTCGGCGTACATATTACCACCATTTGTTTAAAAGAGACAAAGAGATGTTGTTAAGTTATATGTCGATTCCAACGGTATTTATACAACAAAATTTGCTATAGAACATTGTTGCACTTCTTTACATATTCCTATTTCTATGACAAAAACGGTGACTGACAGCTAAATATATTAAACTACTAGCTATCCCAGCGAACTTCGTTCCACCCCTTCAGTTTATATGGGGAAAATCAAGTATTGTTCTTCCCATTTTCCTAGCAATTTTTCCGGTTTTTCTCTTCATAAGAACCATCTTCTGATAATTACTAACACAACAAAGAAATAATTATCCAAATCTGTTCAGTCACTCGGAAGTTATGCGCTTACCAACACCATAATGATTCTGTCATGTTTTGGCCTGAAATATATAAGATAGCCAGCAGAACAACGCACCTGCAGCATCAATGCTATCTATAGGCCATGATTAAGGTGTGTGCTTATGCGCTGACCTCTAACATAAACCCAGCATAGAATTTTTAATAAAAAACCCAGCACCCTTACTTTATGTAGAGTTAGGAAGAAAATGAAGTAAATCTATTTAACCCTGTATACATTTTTAGAAATATCCTTAACAAAATTCGGCACTAAGTAAAAAAAAAGTTATCTTCACGCCCATGTCTCCGAAGAGCAAGGCAGAGGCACAACCAGGGCACCCACGACTAGCCGAAGACACTAAGTCCCACAATATAATAATAGGTGGCAAGGCTCGCCAACCGGGCACATATTCAATCCTAGCAACTTTTGTTTTAGAAAATTGAAAATACCACATTTTATTTTTAAAATCCGGGATTCAAATCCGGGATCTCATGAAGTCAAGTCCAACATTTGGAACCCTAGACCGCAGAGGCGACCCGCGACAACGCTCACACTGTAATTGATATATTATCTCATTAGTATTTAAATCGCCTCTGTGGTCTAGCGGTCCGGGTGTTGGACTTGACTGCATTAGGTCCCGGGTTCGAATCCCGGATCAGACAACAAAAAGAAAATTGGGTTTTTCCAATTTTCTAATAAAAAAAAATGTTGCTCGGGATTGGAAATATGCCCGGTTGGCGATAAGCTTTCCACCTATCACATTGTGGGACTTAGTGTCTTTGGCTACTCGTAGGTGCCCTGGTTGTGCCTCTGACTAGCTATTCGGGGATATGGGCGTGAAGATACTAGTATTTAAATCCATCTCTTTGAAGAATAAGCACTAAAGGAAATGTCGGCTGAGATAAATTGATTGACAAAATATGAGCTTGGCTTGGCCAATACCTAAAATCCGTCCAAGCCAGATTTGCGGTTGAAAATTGCTTTATGTGCAGGTTGCGGCGGCATGTTGAAATATAATTGGTGTAAATCTTCCTTACGCTAGCCTCGACTTATGATATCGAACAAAACCCTTGTCTATGTGTAAAAGCCTGGAAAATCCTATTATTTCATTAAGCCTATGGAAGCGCTATTCAAGAGTTAACTGATTGTTTGGGGTTCATTTCGATCGGCTTAACTAATTTATCGGTTAGACACTTTCGATAAGGTTAACTCTGGTTATGCAACGTTGGTTTAGAATGGGATTTCAATCCTCCAGTGTACCAAGCCTTGTCGTAGTGGGGGTTGGTCTGTGTAACCTGCCCAAGAGGGGACACGAGGAGCAGACACAGGGCGGTCTCACCCACCCGGTCGTGATTGGGTTGCGGCAAGTACGGGGCGCCTTGTTACCACTGGGATCCTGTGTCACCGTGCACCACTTCTGATCATATGCGATATGATAACTCCTGGGCAGGTATGGGGTTCCCTGTCATCACTTGGACGCCTTGTCTCCCTGCACCACTTCCGAGGATATGCGGTCGCCTGTTGGGTGGGGCTGCCAGAAGGCGATCACTAGATCCAGCGTCGCCGGGACATTGGAAGTATGGAAAAGCGTCCCCACAGGCCCGGTACCTGGCGAAGGGAAACACCGTGTGGTTTTAGTTGGTAGGAGTTCACCACAACTCGTCACTTCCCCCGTAATTGGCTGGTGTCCATGAGTTTTTCCGCACATAATATAACGAATAGGATTTCAAAGGGGTTTATATAAGGGGTGTTTTTCGAATTGTTTTATATGAACAGATCGCGTTTTATTTCAAACCAATTGTAAAATGTATTTATTAACACATTTTATGTATCGTAACCAACTGTAATTGTATATGTATGTCGTTTTAAGAATAATTCAGTTTAATTCATGTTGAAATTGGTTACCGACATAACTTCTGAAGTGGTTTGGAAATAATTCGAACTAATTTAAACAAAAAGGTTATTCATGTAAACGGTATATTGCCTTAAATTTATCTGAATAAAAAGGTAGGTGCTGAAAATCTACGATAAAAGTACTTACCTAAAAACTCTTTCAAGGGGTTTACCACCCTATTTTAGTAAACGCTAGCCTAACAAAGTTAGTTGAAGCTTCATTAATGATTTATTTTTTAAACCTTATTTATACCCACCAGTCGCGGTTTATAGAAGTAACGTGTATGAGTGTCTGTGGCATCAAAACTTTTGAACGAATAAACGGATTTCAATATAGATTTTTGAAGTGAAAACTTCTTTAGCGGCGTTGCGCACTTTTTTTTGAATGAGTAAAAACTTCTAATCTTGCGTCATCACACGTGACCTTATCGAAAATTGCTCGAATAAGACGGCGCAGGGCGCTTGCGCGAATGTTCGTGTTGTCATGTTTTATGTACGATAGCGCAATAAATGAATATTGTATTCTACCATATAAATGATAGTACTTTCATACTGATAATTAAAGCAATTCGTGCAAAATTATTCCCTAACCATTCCAAAACATCAAAAAATTCACAACGTTAATATTCAAGTTTTTACTTTTGCCGGCACTCTCGGAGTGCAACCCGTCGTTTTATTACGTAAAATTAATGTGATCGAGATGGTTTTAGCTGTATTACATACAAGTTTTATAGGATTGTTTTAATTTCTTTTTAATTTTTGTTGTTGCGTTATTAAATCAAAATATATACGACATCTATTTTCCTGAATGCTTCAACAATATTCTCTTGTCACGATAAGATAATGTCGATAGCAAACCTCGGCGGCACACAGAATACCTAAAACCCATCCAAGACAGATTTGCGGTTGAATATTGCTTGGGTATTGAAAACTGGCTTATCGAATAATTCCGTCCCGAGATAGCCTAGTTTTAGACGTGAGTTTATAGTGAAATGCAAATACTTAACCTTATTTCGTTCAGGTCATACTCAAAACATAAAAGATTTTATATATTTACTAGCTGTCCCAGCGAACTTCGTCCCGCCAATACATGGATAAAAACTACCCTATCTTTTAAGTTGAACCAAACTACAGACAGTTGTGAAATTTTATCAAAATCGGTTCAGTAGTTTTGGTATTTATTGGCAACATACATCGTGACACAAGGCTTTTACATAAATAAGATTATTGTGTTGTGGTTACTTACTCTTTGTATTCAATGCTACGAGTATGAATAATTTTTGAAAAATTGAAAATTGACACCCCACCTATGTCGACTTTGTGTGTGTCCATTTTTTGCGCATATAATATAAATATGTGTGCTGTCTGTGTGTGTGCGCTGTGTGTGTAATATAAACATGTGTTTGTATGTGTGTATCGCCTGTGTGGTCTAGCGATTCAGTTGTTGGTCTTGATTGCAAGAGGTCCCGGGTCGGGCAACAAAAAAAAATTGAGGTTTCCCAATTTTCTAATAAAAAAAATGTTGCTCGGGATAGGATATGTGCCCGGTTGGCGATAGGCTTGCCACCTATTACATTGTGGGAGTTAGTATCTTCGGCTAGTCGTGGGTGCCTTGGTTGTGCCTCTGCCTACTTCTATCGGGAATATGGGCGTGAAAATGCTTTTCTTATGCTGCGAAAAAAATGTACGAGAACATGACGAACTTGACGATTGAATCGACGATATGGTGTTTGTTTTTTATTAAATCACAACCATACTTAAGCGTAAATAAAACTCAACATAAGCTTCACTAGCTGCTTTGTTTTTTTATTCTAAGCCTGGAAAGTGGTGAAAATTTGGCTACCCATATTGAAACTTGAAATGTAGCTTCAATAAATTATTATAGTAAAATCAATTACTTTAAATGTATAAAGTGTTCTTATTAGATAAACATTTACATGGGAATCATGCATAATTCCAATAAGATTCTGAGAAATGCAATATTCAAATAATCGCCTAATCTAAATCCTGTCTGTCGATTACCGGCTCCTGGTACAATAGGTGGCGGTAGTTTCTATTTAATTAGTTACAAGATAGAGGATATGGGTGTTTTTATCCATAAAAGTAGGTGTATTTTGTAACCATAAATTATTGCTAGGTCATGACCGGACACAATATATAAAAATCAATTGCTGTTCGTTAGTCTCACTAAAACTCGTGAACGGCTGAACTGATTTTCTTATTTTGGTATTAAATTATTTATCTAAGTCCAGGAATGGTTTAATAGATAACAAAAATGGAAAAACTGCGAAGACATACAAACTGAATGGATGGAAAGTAGTTGGCTGGGACAGCTAGTTTCAGTTTAAATCCTTGAGATAAGAGCACATAACGGGTTTTATGTCCACATTATAAATTAAACATATATCACTTTACAAATTATACAAATCGATCTTACCTCATATTAAGCAAATTTTGTGATTGTATTATTGATGTTAGTCAATATAAAAACGAGGTATTCCGTGAAGCGCACCTAAACGAAGCACACCCAGACGAAGCACACCTAAAGTATTCCACTTTGCACACCCGTAGGTGGGCTTCAAATAAAAATTTAAAATAATAAAATTTCGTATTCCACGAAGCACATCTACCTACGAATAATATCACTCGTATAGTGCGTAGACTAAGAAATAAATATGTCGATAGAAGAATCCCAGGTCCAGAAACATGGACATCTAAATACATATTAATCACACAAACACCTACCACATTGGCAATGGAAGTCAAGCCTCACTATTAGACTGTGACCTTCGACTTACAAGGGTATCATATTTTATTCTTCATAGAGATTTCCAGTTCTTAAAACCAAACTATAAGAAATCTCATTTAAAATAAATTTACTTGGTAACAATTCTTTAAGACTTATTCTAAAACTAAAAATAGCCGGATATCCTTTTCATGTCTCAGCAGTAAAAAGTCTGACTTAGAGCATTAACAGACCATTTTAACGTCTCATGCGATCAAAATGATAGAGCTGAGTTCACAGTTCGTAAACTTACTATTGGTACAATACAGTATGTCGCATTTTATGAATTTTCTATAGCGTTGTTATGGCCCGATAAAAAAGACTGTGGTCGTTGATATACAGCCTTAGGGTGTAGTCGCATGGGATTCAATTACAAATGAAATGATTATCTTATTTTTTATCTTTATTTAAATACTGTCATTTTAGCTATGATTTCTTAAAACCCTTAACGCGTTTAATAGTTTTATAATCCTATAGCGAAATAGGTACAGGTTCATAAACTATGACAAATTAATCACTATACAGAGACAACCAGGTAATGAAAAACGTAAGAGAGAGACATCAGCCTCGCCCAATAAAATAGAACATCCGCGCAAACAACAACCACTAACAAAAACAAATCGTCTAAATGCATTCGACTTAATCAGGAATAGAAGTAGCTCTCTGCCATCATCCGCCAACTTGCCAACTGTTCAGAAAGAATAGGATATTGTCATCAGTCATCGGAACAAAACTTTAAAAGATCAAGGAAATAAAGAAAACAAAACATTCCCCAACCCGACTGGTCCTCGTGGGGAATTAGACTACAACCCTCTACCAAATATAAGAAGAAATCAAGATTTAAAACAAAACCTCAAAATTTGTACTTATAATAAAAAGAACACTTTCATCAACGGAACGATTCCTCGAATTAACTAATGCCCTAAAAATATTAACTGGGATATTGTAGGTCTTGCAGAAATCCGAAAAATGGGATGTAAGATCGAAGAATACGAAGACCTTATTTTCTGCTTCATCGGCGAAACTAAAGGAAGATATGGAGTCGGATTTTTAGTAAAGAAAAAATATAAAACTAATATCACTAACTTCATAGGAATCTCTGAACGAGTAGCACTCCTACAAGTGAAATTTAAATGCTTCTCATTATCAATCATCCAAGCATACGCACCTACAGAGAGATCAACACCAGAAGAAATTGAAAAATTCTACAAAGATATTGGTTATGCCCATACAAAGACGGAAGGAAAGGTCATAGTCATGGGAGATTTCAATGCAAAAATAGGCTCTCCTAGAGTAAACAACTATCCAGTATTGGGAGGACATGGCTACGGATCGAGCAACGAAAGAGAAGAACGTCTCTTGAGCTATGCATACCAATATAAACTATCAATAATGAATACATTCTTCAAAAAGAAAGAAAGCCGCAGGTGAACATGGTTATCACCTGACCAAAAAACAGAAAATGAAATTGATTTCATAATGATAAATCACCATAAACTTATAACTAATGTCGAAGTACTAAACAATGTGAAATTCTCTTCCGACCACAGACTAGTCAGAGCTACTTTAACTCTAAATCGCCCAGTAAAGAGTAGGAAAGCTTACGCAACAACACCTAATATTCCCAAGACAGAAATGGAAATTAAAGAATATGTTAGAAACCTACGAACATACACAGAAAACATAGAAACGAATGGTATTGGTATCCAGATCTACTACAATATCCTAAAAAAAGGCATAACAGAGAGCTTAAATTATAAAAACAAAGCACGCCCTTTTAAATATAATATTTTCTCCGAAGACACACTCCACCTAATAGAAAGGCGCACGGAACTATTGCGTGTAAAAAATAAAACCAAAGTTGAAAAAAACGAACTTAGCAGAATTTACAAAGAGACCCATAGGTCAATTCGTAAGGACTACTACAATCATAGATACAACATAATTTCAAAGAACATTAAGAATTCTAGGAGTGCAAAAAAAGCATACAAAGAGCTAACTACACACAAGTCATGGATTCAAAAACTCAAGCACAATTCACAAGAAACAAAATCTAGAAAAGATGTTATAAACCAGGCAACAAACTTCTACAAAAATTTATACAAGCAACCAAATAATACTGAAATGTATGTACAAACAACCCACATAAACTCAAGGGATAACATCAGACAAATTGAAGACTATGAA
The DNA here is from genome assembly GCA_002245505.1 of Calephelis nemesis. Lineage (NCBI taxonomy): Eukaryota > Metazoa > Arthropoda > Insecta > Lepidoptera > Riodinidae > Calephelis > Calephelis nemesis. The sequence continues at coordinate 16,564 of NJDD01002650.1, forward strand.
GTATTTGAACATATAAAAAAGCTGAAGGATGACAAAAGCCCTGGACCAGATGGATTATGCAATGATGTTCTAAAATAGGAGCACCCGTTCTAACAAGCCATTTTTCGTAACTGTTCAACAAGATATTAGAAGAAGAAAAAGTACCTAAACAATGGTGTACATCAGACATAATTCTTATCTTTAAAGAAGGAAACTCCTTGGACATTGGAAACTATAGACCAATAAGTCTGCTGGCGAGTATATATAAATTATTCTCATCCACAATTCTAAAGAGAATATCTGACAACATTGATAGGCAGCAACCAAAGGAACAAGCAGGATTCAGGTCAGGTTTCAGCACAACGGACCACATTCAGACACTCGAACAGATCATAGACAAATACAGAGAATAAAATAGACCTCTGTATGTGGCCTTCATAGACTACACCAAAGCTTTTGACACCATCAGCCACTGTTCAATCTGGAATGCACTACAACAATCAAACATTAACTACAAATACATTAATATCTTGAAATATATTTACACAAATAGTAAGAGCAAAGTCAAGTTAGAAACTAGGGGAGAAGAAATAAACATTGAACGAGGAGTAAGACAAGGAGACCCTCTTTCCCCAAAGCTTTTCATAGTAGTACTGGAATATATCTTTCAAAAACTAGACTGGAAAAACAAAGGTGTGCACATAAACGGACAATATTTAAACCATCTGAGGTTCGCTAATGATATTGTCATAATTGCCGAAACCGCCAAAGACCTAGAGGAAATGATAATATCACTGGACGATGAAAGCTCCAAAATCGGTCTCGAGATGAATGTAAACGAAACCAAAAAAAAATAACCAACAAATGCGAACGTCTTATAGTGATAAAAGGTAACAATATAGAATACGTCAGCGAATACATCTACTTGGGTAAGCAAATATCGTTCAGAACGTCTAGCAACGAAGAAGAAGTAACCAGAAGAATCAATACAACCTGGAAGAAACACTGGGCATTGGGGGAAATCTTAAAAGGAAAATACAGCTTACACATGAAAAGGACGATATATGATACATGCTTATTACCGTGCTTATTGTCTGCCAAACATGGATTTACACAAACAAAATAAAACAAAGAATCAAATGCAGTCAAACAGCAATGGAAAGGAGTATGTTAAAAATAAAAAGAAGACACAGAATTAGAAATGAAAAGATCCGTCAGAAAACTAAGCTCACCGATGCTCTCAGACACGCACTTTCACTTAAATGGAAATGGGCAGGACATATCTCACGATACTCAGACAGAAGGTGGACAACCGAAGCCACCAGATGGAAAGGACCAGAAGGGAGAAGGAAAGTCGGCCGACAATTAAAACGGTGGGCTGATGACATAATCCACGTTGCAGGAAACGACTGGTTAAAGTTAGGCAAAGACAGAGAGTTATGGAGATTTGGAATAAACGGCTTTATTATTATTATTTATTATTATCAAATATATTGAAATCTCAAGGTTAAAATATTTACTTCTCCGAGCTAATTATTTGCATTAAGTTAAAAAAACTATGAAACAACGAACATTCGCGCACACAAGTACACTCGCATGCAAGCATACGCACATACACACGCACACACCAACATAACACTATACATTTCATACTGTTTAGGTTCGTAATCTGATTTAATTTAATTGATTTACGCTCCCTATGTATACAGCCTTATCACAGTTTTCTTTGTGTCTTTTGTGTTTTAATCCTTAAGCATAAGCGTAGAAGTCTTATCTCGTAGAATATTTTACCAATCTTATCTCCAATGAAACTACTATTTTCACGTACAACAATATATAAGAACAAGCATGAATGAATGATTTTTATTGTTTTCATTAATTTTTGCAAATCTATATATTAATACGTGATTCCAAAACTTTGGACCCCTTTTTACGAAAATTCCGCTGACGGAGGAGCATAAAATTTGGCACACTTGTAGTTTATGTGTAGGAAAACTGCAAAACTCTAATATTTTTCAATAATAATGCTTATAAAGTACATTAAATTAATAAATAAAACATTACCTACACTAGCATGCATTTGACACACACAAACAAGTACATTGATGATAATGATAAAAGATCACAGATGGCGCACTTAAAAGTTTAGAAACAAAATAGTTGGTCTTGAGAAATGAAGATGGCGTTCTTATTTACAAAATATTAAAACTTATTATGGTCGAATTTCAACCAATGGGCGACCACTGGTATTAGAAAATATAAGTAATACATAATGTAATAAAACTCATGTCATCTAAGTACCCAAAAATTATGATTTTTCTCGTTATCCCTGGGATTTCGTCATCAGACCCAGACTTGGTGGTAATGGAACTATCTTTTAACTTCTGTCTTTCAAATAAAAAAAATTAAAATCGATTCGGAAATGACGGAGTAATCGATTAACATACAAAACAAAATGTAATGTAATCTCCACCTTTTTTCAAAGTCGGTTAAAAAGTAGTAAGAATTTCGCCACATCTAGTATTTTGGGATAACAACTTGGCAGTGTGATATTAGGTTTATTGCACAAGATTCGACTAGTTACGTTCTCTTCGAGTCCCGAAAACGATAGTGACGAGCACTTAAAATATATTAAGAGAAAGACGCGAGAAGTATCCTCAAGCTCTGCCAATTAAATTTTAAATTGAACATATACTTGCATATGTAGTATAACTATTAAAATTAGTGTTTTGGGAGCGTTTTGTACTTATTTTATTCCATTATAAAAATCTGATTTGCGGTTTTTCAATATTTAATATTGGGCAAAAATATACGATGTTTATGGTAAGGAATGTCAAAAATGCTGAGGGTTCAAATATAAAAAATAACTAAAGATATTTCGATTTATCACGTCTTGTCCTTCGTACGACGAGAGCTTTAGCATACGGAATTTGGGTTATGGATATTGCTTAGTGTTCCTTTGAGAAAAGAAATCAGATGAACGTGTAAAAGACGTTTCTGGGGAGCAATATGTTGCTTGAAGAGACAAAAATCTACAAGAAAGTCGTATTTCAAAATTCTTAGAGTTGACTTCTCCTCGAGAAGGTCCTGGGTTCGTTCCCTGGGTCAGATAAGAAAACAAAATTATAAAACGAGTATTTTCAATTTTATATTAAAAATAACGTTCCCCGGGTTCGGACAAGTGCCAGATTGGCGATAGTCTTCTCACCTATCACATTGTGGGACATAGTGTCTCCGGCTAGTCGTAGGTGCTTTGGTTTTGACACTGCCTACATCTTTTGGGATACGGGCGTGAAGATACTTATTTTTATTATGTTATAAATAATTAATACCTAGGACTTACATACAAATCTTCACGCCAAGTCACATACGGTGTAGGCAGAGTTTCGAGTGACAGACCTCACGATCCTGACAAACCTGCCTGGCTTCCTTCACGTTCATTACCCTTTTCATACAAACACGCCGGTTTCGGAGACTTTTGACACCACCTTCGGATAATATCCGAGTGATCTGATTGTGGAATAGCATCCCTGGTCTTTCCAGGTGCCTACATCTATACTCATTCGCATTGTATATCTGCTTTGTCAATATTTCATCTGTCATTATTTCCACATGACCAAACTAGCGGAGCATGCCCTTTCGCATTTTAACACCTACACTTTCTTACAACTAAATAATACAATTGAAAAATAGTAAACTTCACTGGTAATTTATTTTATATCCCATTTACATGGCAAATGAACTTGATAGAAATTGGAGATCAAAGTTGTTACAATTGAAACAAAATATATCTACATACTGACTGCTTTTTTTAATTTAGCAAAGGTTATTTAAAAATACATTAAAACAAATTAGTTAAAAATTCGTATCGATTTCAAAAAGTTCCAGGTCAAATGAAAAATAATTAAGGACCAACTCTAGACACAGCTTGAACGAAAAAAAGGAAAAGGCAATTGACTGCGTGTAATTTAATTAACTTTCATTTTCCAATAATATTTTACCACACATTTTACCTCGAAATACATTGTAAAACTCAAACGTTTATAATTAATTATCAAAAAGCTCCCAGCTCAAATCTAAAATAATTAAGCGTGAAGCGTCATCTCCCGTGAAATGCAAGTAACGTTAGTCAAACATTTAATACTCAACTATCCACAAATAATTGTTATAAAAAACATTTCCAAAAAAGGCCAACCCTTGACACATTTCGCTATGAAATAATGAGAAAAAAGTATCAGACATGTATTATTATCTAAGTAGCTACCCTACCAGTAATAATAAGTATAAAAAGCAGCCAAACGCGAGTCAGAGTCGCCCATGAAAGGTTCCGTAGCCCGTAGCAGCAAGTATCATTTTAAAAAGTCTTTTAAATTCATTTTATATACAGTTCTTGCGGTTTGCGTCACTAACTGAGTTCGTGAATTAGACTTTTAGCAATACGTATACTAACATGGTAGCTCAATGGTCTTCTGTAACCAAAGCGTCTTAAAAATATAGTAAACGGTATGTTAAAAGAATATTAAACAGCGCAGCGCCATCGCTTGACAGTGAGGTACAATTATTAAAAGAATTTTTGTTACAGTACCTATTAAAAAACTACTTACTAGATCTCGTTCCAACAATTTTCTGTGGAAGTTTACATGGTTATGTACGCCATACATAGATTTTAGTCTTATAGTTCTCTTATTTTAGAAGTTACAGGGGGAAAGGACACATTTTACCACTTTGTAAGTATCGCTCGTGCAAAACTACTGAGTTTAGAAAAAAAAAGTAGAAACCTCAATATCAGTTTTGAAGACCTATGACCACCATTGTCATTCTATATTTATGTATTTGATGAAAAAAAATTCAGTTTTATTGATTGATTGAATGAATGAAGATTTGAATCTTAATACGGTTCACAAAATAATCTGTTAGTTTCGGAAAAAGTTGCTGTGACATAAAGATGGATAAACAGACAGGACGAATCTAGAAGGGTTCCATTTTCGGCTTTTGCTTACGGAACTCTAAAAATAGTTAAAAACCAACTCTTGACACATTTTACCACGAAATACATTACAAAGTTATAAAACGTGTATCAATTTCTAAAAGCTTTCAGCTAAAAATAAAAATAGTTGAACACCAACTCTTGGCACAATTCACCATGAATTACAGAGAAAAGTTAATATAACATACTATATTACTATCTAACTTTCTCCCAATAATAAGCGTTAACTGTTTAGGGACCAAACTCTTGACACATTTCGTCACGAAAATACGTTGCAAAGTTAATCAAACGTGTATCAATTTCAAAAAGCTGAAAACAAAAATAGTTGAACGCCAACTCTTGGCACATTTCACCATGAATTACCGAGAAAAGTTAATATAACATACTATATTACTATCTACCTTGCTCCCAATAATAAGCGTTAACTATTTAGTGACCAACTCTTGACACATTTCGTCACGAAATACATTTCAAAGTTAATCAAACGTGTATCAATTTCAGAAAGCTTTTAGCTAAAAACAAAAATAGTTGAGGGCCAACTCTTGTCACATTTTCCATGAAATACAGGAGAAACTTAATCAAACGTGTAGTCCACTTAGCGAGCAGAGGTCATACGTTTTGAAGGACCATTTCATTGGGTATGGACTGGACCATCAATTTAGGCGGCCGCCGACCGCACGCGGTTAACGGGGCTGTGGCCGACATGTGAATGGTTTTATTACGGTTCAGGAAAAACCGTTACTATAACTCGAGGGCCCTTCAGAAGGGCAAGCGGAAGATCGATTGTTTGCCACAAAAACCATTATTTTTAAATCTCCAGCACACATTAACTTTTATAAAGGGTGTTGCTAAATAAGGTTTTTACGGAGTTCTAATTTATTGTTATTGTCTTGGCATTCAAATGCGTATGTGAATTTATTAGTGAGGATATACAATCATGGTTCGAGTTTCGCCAGACGTGTTTCGGCTTAAATTATCATGGTTTGGTAATAACAATTTATTTCATGGAAGTAGATGAGACCGTCTACGAAAAATGCGATAATTGAACTGGAATAAAGTATATTTATTTCTTCATCGATAGAAACTACGCACAAGCAGACACGCATACATACAAACACTTACACACAGTCTACTTTATGATGATTTGTTTGTAAGTTAATATTGTACTTTTATTATATTCATTGTATATTGTAATGCAATATTAATGCATCCGTTTGTTGGATGTGGGAGTTAGTTAGTTACTACAAAGTCGTGTACTACAAAAGTACTACTAATTTATGTTTTGTATAAAATAAGTCTAATCTTAACTATTATCTTTATTTCTACTTGTCTTATCTTTTACCCGTATTGGTCTGGGCTGCCTGTTTAGCTCGTAAAATACTATAGTCTAAGAGCCGGTGGGAAATCGACCTACACCGATCTGATAACCAGATGGGACCAAATTTTTATCGAGTATAATTTGTAAACAAATATGCCTATAAATACTTGCCTATCTGAAAGTGCTCTTGGCTGTTTTTAATTTAATTATGTATGCTTTAACTATGATTTATTGCAGGCAAGTCTATATGACTGATTTTGTAATAAAACAATCTAAAATTTCACATAATTTTCGATAAGTTAGCAGACCGAAGGAGTCACCTATATTGACTTACCTGTTCATATCTGTTTGCCAGGTAGGCACAAAAATGAGTAGGCAAGCCTACTGAGGCATATTCTGTGTACTAAATTAAAATTAATTTGGTTATCAAAAGAATGAAAGTGATGAAAAAAAATTAAATAAAGTTAATTTTATTAAAAATAGCCATGAGCACTTTCAGATAGGCATGTAATTATAGGCATATTTGTTTATAAATTATATTCGATAAAAAATATGACTCATCTGGTTATCAGATCGGTGAAGGTTGATTTCCCACGGTCTCCTCTACTATTAGCAAAAGATAAATAAATGACAAGATCACGGGCGGTAGCATACTATGCAACATCTTGTCCTTTTAGGGATTCACCATACCATTACTGCCGCCACATTTTAATGGTGCCCTGGCATAGTGAGCGTTGTTTCATACAAAACGTACGAAAGCGATCGAGTTCGATTATTGCGCTGCGACGTACCCTGTTCCGTCCAAATGTGCGCTGTCCTTAAGTCTACCATCCGCTCACGGACAACGATGCTCCTATGGTGATATATGACATACCATTTATGGTGATATAGTCCACGTTTGTATGAAGTTTCATGAGTATGGTCGTTTTATTGAGTATACACCAAGGACAGAATTTTGGAAATTTTACCCCTAAGGGGGTGAAATAGGGGTTGAAAGTTTGTACGGAATACCGTCATTTTTGGAGTTAGAAACATGAACATTTTTGTATTTGGGCTAATTTAATAAAAATGAGTAGATACGTATTCAAACATTTCTGAAAATCAAGGGGTTAAATAGGGGTTGAAAGTTTGTATGAAAGTCCTTATTAATGTGGTATGCAAAGAAACCTTAGTCAAAATAATATTCTTAATTAATAAGTAAATATGTTACCTGCCACGCAACCAAAGCTGCGGCTTACAACTTGTGTATAAATAAATATTAAATGAAATCTAAACCCGTCGATTACCAAAATACAAAGTAATAATAAAGTGAAATTAACTAATCTATTTCTTCTCGATCTCCTGATAATAGTACCTCAAACTGTTTGCTTAACTAGTGTTTTCTAAGAGTGTAGCGTCGGTTCCTTTGTTTGGTTTAAAATTTAGCCTTATGTCGGCAACGCACCGTTGGTAGGTGGTAGAATTTTGCAGCGACTGGCCCGGATTGGTACCACCGTCCTATTTATTCCATCCAGTCATAACGTCCAATGCTTGCCGTTGACATGTTCCGGTTTGGAGGGTAAGGTAGCCGGTAAGTTTAATTTTGCTCGATGCCTAACATCTTGGCCTCAGGTTGGCAACGCACCATTACCACCTTTGCTGTCTTCTTCTTCTTGAATTTCCTACCATCAGGAAATCCGTCTGCTTGTTTGCCTTCCATTATCATAACAAAAAAAAAATTGGACGAAGAAGCCGATATCATTTGCCATAAAAATCCATTGGATTGTTTGCAAAAAAAGTTAGAGCGTTATATGTAACACGGAGGAAATAATTACATCACACTTCTGTAAGAAACTTTGAGGAACAGGAACAATCGTCTCGCATACAGAAAGAATAGAACTTTTTGGTTCTGCCGAGAGCAAATTGAGTTTTCATGCAGTTTTTCAATGTTTCAAACAAGTTTATTATTTAGTCTAGCAATCCGCCCCGGGCTTTACACGAAAGTTCAGATTTTGCGCTGGAATTTGTAAATGTTTTTGAAATTTTTGTGAAACTGTTTTGTGTACTACATCCCTGTAAAAATATTTTGAAAAAGGAATCTGCTTGAAACTTTTTATAACCAGTTAAAAAAAGTTTAATTTTTGTCGACATTATATCGAAATATGTCGTTTTTGTATGACCATGCTCTCACAAAATATAAGAAAACCAATTCACATAAGTGTACTTATCTCTTGAAGAGATATCTTCCACGAAAACCTTTTTGTTTTATCGATTTTTAATTTGTACTTCGACTTAAATAACATTAATATTGTACTCTAACTTAAGTTTGCATCAAGTCTTGCCTAATTTAGCAAAAAAAAGAGATTTAATTAATTTTAATTAGTTGTCATAGTAAGTCATGTCTTGATCAAGGCGGTAGTATCCTGACTTAGGCTCATAAAGCGAGAGTTGGTGTCAACAAAGAAATGCGCGATACACTGAATGATCTTATATATAAAATATTCATCAATATTTGCCAGGTACCTACTCTTTAACTGAAAAATATTATACGACAAAAAACGATTAATTCTACTCAATGTGTAAGCGGAGTTTTAATAGTTTTACAAAAAAAAAATACCTTCTAGTGAAACTCACTTTGAATTTAAATGTGTTATTTTTAAGTTGAAAGAGCTTATTTGCGAATTTGCTCCATTACCACCAACTGTCTGGTGGTTGAATCTTAAGGAAATCGAGAGAAACCCTCAAATATTCCATATACTCAAATGACACTAACAACAAATTTTCAAGCTAAGCCCTTTGCGTGATAGGCAAACTGGATCAAGTGTCGAGTGTGACGATTGCCTGCTTTTTCTTCACTTGCATCATTACTTTTCGAACACTCTTGACGACACATAGTAATACATCAAAATTCCTACAAAAATACCAAAAAGATATTTGTTTGTTTCATAGTTAAGACGCCTACGCTCTTAAATCACCAACTTTTGACGAACATTTAAATATAAACATACAGTCGCATCTCAAAATAAAATTATATTGCAAACACAATGACTAAGAAAACAATAATTTTGATATAAATTCCAAGTAAATTCCTCGCGTAGATTTCGTCCTAAATAAATAACATATTCTTTGACTGAATTGCTGAATGTTTACGTTTATTTCAAATATTGAATTCTTGAAGGTTTCTAGGAAACAATGTATCAGTTTATTTATACGTTTGAAAGACGGATTCCATTCAATATTTGCATAAATATAAATAAATAGTTACTAATAACAAATCGACTAGAAAACTATCCTCTTGTACTTAATCCGAATAATATTTTTAATGGCGCTTTTCCACGGCGCGATACGTAAGACGAACGTAAGTGACACATGCCGGAAAACTGTGGAAAGGATCGCATGTGTAGGTTTGTCGTCAGTGTACTTATTTATTGTATTATGCTATAAAAACGACAGTGTCATTTTCTGGTCCGATGGATAGGGATAGACTTTGCAGTTGCAAAACAGCGTTGCACACAAACTATCTATGGTATATGTTGTTGTATGGCATGGTGATGTTTTGTGTATTATGCCATAGTAGTTTTCTTGTGTACAATTAAAAAAAACCCACAAGCGAAACTCTTCCAATGATACGCACTGTGTGAAGTCGGCATAACAAACAACGTTCATGTTTAAACAAACTTATAGCACAACATGTAGACTTACTTTTGACAACTGCACTCGACGGTCATACTAGGGATATTGTCTTTGGCTTACCTATAAACAAAAATGGCACTCGTTTAGTTTTTTGACTTGTTATTGAGGTGTCAGGATGAGCAGAACTAATAAATAATAAAATGTTTTAGTGAAATTAAATTGAATTAGGACTATTTAAAACCATTTAAACAAAATAAAACATTCCACCACATTGTGGTGAGCCACAACATTTTCAAATTTGTAGAAATTATTTAATAAGCTTCATTAAATGTATTGTTTTTAGTCAAATCAAATTACATATTAATATTTATTGCAAACTTTAATATTATTATTTTTTTATGTTATAGGAAGGCAAACAAGCAAACGGATTTCCTGATGTTAAGAAATTCACGCCGCCTAGAGACACCAAAGGTGGTAATGTTGCGTCACCAACGTGACGCCGGGATGTTAGGCCTCGAGCAAAAGTAAGGCTATCTTACCCTCCGAACCGGAACACGTCATGACGTTGTGGCGGCAGGAATAGGTAAGGCGGTGGTACCAATCCGGGCGAGTCGCTGAGAAACTCTACCACCAAGTCAGATGTCACGGTGATAGTGACGGTGAGCCTATGCTCGCCTTTTACGAGCTGCCAGGCAAGGAAGGCAGATGGTCTATTCTAGAAAGGAGCCGAGACCAACACGGGGAATTAATTAATTACAAATGATTTTAACATATCGCCTTTTTCAACACTAGCAAGTCGAAAGCAGACACGGCAAAACAAACTACCCTGCGTCAAGAAGTTTTTAAGATATTTCAAATTCAGTGTCAAATTTGGCAAAAGATATAAAACCATTATATGTTTTGTCACAAAAATGCATGCATGTTATTATCTAGTAATAATATATCTACACAAAGACACTGTGGTTAATAAAACAATCTTTATAAGAAACTTTTGTCAACACTATCTATATATATAAAAGAAAGTGGTGTTAGTTACACTACTTATAACTCAAGAATGGCTGAACCAATTAGGCTGGAAATATGTGGGGAGGCAGCTTAGAACCGGGAGAAGGACATATTATACTTTTTATCCTGTTCGATTGTGAGGAAACTGGGAAAACAACATTTTAATTTACCCATACAAATTGAACGGGCGGAACGAAGTTCGCGCAGGTCGGCTAGTTAGAAATATTTACTTGTGATGATGATGTCATGAAATCTACTGTCAATTTTACAAAAGTCACTGACGTGATTGACCGATAACCTAGCGTGAAAGTAGTTGAATGACGTTTGCATGAAGCCATTTGATGACCATTCATTCATTCATTACATTTGATGACCATTTTTCAAACGTAATTATTATTAATAAATAATATTAATTGACTGCGGTAAAATTGACAATAAAACCTATCACGTGTTTAACTTCTTATAAATGTTATAAATTTCAAAAGGTTGAAAACGGATATTTAAAAGGTCAGTCATGACGAAACATGGTGAGGATGTATTACAAATAAGCATAAGATAGTCGATTTATAAATTACAGATAAATAAATTTTATTTACAGTTGGACTAGATTGATTGTAAAGTGTACCACTGATACATTTGCATACCATTTGTTCTGAATGGATAGCTTAATCTCACTTTACGTAAATACAAATCTTGTGAAATTACTGTTCTTATTCCCTTGCTGTGAACATATTTAGACAGGGATCAGCAGATTATTTGCGAGGATTCAACTTATTTTTATTTGTTTGATTTTTTAGATTTTTTGTCCATATGTCAGTCGGTCTGTCTGTTTGTTCCAGTATATCACGGAAACGACTGGTCGGGTGTTGACTAGTCTTTCACTGGCTAGTATCTAATATAATCAGAACTATCTTTTTCTTTTAGATGTTTTTGGTAAATTCCAAACGAAAGAAGTCGCATTCACAGCTTATAATAATTGAATTAAAAAGTAAACGAGTCCTATTTACATTTTTGCAATGTATTGTAAAGCGTACCACAGACACATTAGCATACCGTTAGATTTGAATGGATAGCTTGATCTCACTTTACGTAAATACAAAATCTTGTGAAATTACTGTCCTTGTTCCCTTGTTGTGAACACATTAAGATAGGGGTCAGTAGATTATTTGCGATATCCAACTTATTGTAAAACATATGTGTCAACAGATCGGACATGCTTGCTTCCGAATTATTTAACAAAACACAAAAAAAATGGAACTCTTTTTATCCAACCGACTTCTAAAAAGGTGGAAGTTGTCTGATCGACTTCCATTTTTTGTAAGTTTGAGGAAGCTAGCCAGAGCTTCCTTAAAATGCATCACTTTTTTCATATAAAACATATTAGTTTCGAAAATTTTTGATAGCGCGTAATGAAGCATAAAAGATCATTTAGGAATATTTAAGTATTTTATTTTGTTATCGCCTCTGTGGTCTGGCGGTTCAAATCTCGGACTTGACTGCGTGAGATCCCGGGTTCGATTCCCGGGTCGGGATGCAACAACAAATTTAGATTTTTCGAATTTTCTAATAAAAAATCGCTTGGAATTAGATATGTGCCCAGTTGGCGATAGGCTTGCCACCTATCACATTGTGGGACTTACTGACTTCGGCTAGTCGTGGGTGCCCTGATTGTGCTTTCGGGGATATGGGGGTGAAGATACTTATATTTTTATATTTGCTTCTTTATTTAAGACATGATATTAATTTATTAAGAAATTTCTATAATAAATACTCGTAGATTGTAAACAAAATTCAAGTATCCTCAAACTGTATAGATGTGACAGAACTAACAATAAAACTTTAACAATCAAAACATTCAAACATTCTAAATAAAATAATTAACATTGTAAACACAATGACTAAAAAAACAATAATTTTGATATAAATTCCAAGTAAATTCCTCGTGTACATTTCGTCCTAAATAAATAACATATTCTTTGACTGAATTGCTGAATGTTTACGTTAACTTCAAATATTGAGCTCTTGAAGGTTTCTAGGAAACAATGAATTCGTTTATTCAAACGTATGACTGAATCACTCGGATACTCAGATGCAACTTATTTGCATGAACATTACTGAATAGTTATTATTAACAAATCGCCGAATAAACTATCCTCTATTCATGTATCAAATTATATTTCTTTCGTTGCCTTTACATGGTGCATGATGAGAGAGACGAGCAGGAGTCGCACACTCAGACGAACCATGGAAATTATTAGCTTATGTGAAACGTGTTAAATCACGTATCAAAAGAATATAAAAAAATCTTGCATATTTAGATAACAGTTTTTAATGCTGTTTTTAAATAATATCATTGAAAAATTATGATCATATACATAATAAATCTTCCTACAGTACAGTATAGGATAAACTAACTGAAGGAAGATTTATTTTAATGTGAAGCAATGCCTACAAGCCTTTTGTACAAATCACTCACGTTAGTCCGTGGCCTCTGCAAAGAATAAACCACTTGCCTCCCTGGCTGGTTGCCATCCGTAATTGTAAGAGACATACACAAGGTAAATGGGTAGGTAGTCAAGTTAAATGGCTCACCATCACCATCAGATGGCACCAGTTTTCATGCGACTCTTTCGGCTCTCCTATTCATCAGGCATTGTACCGAGTTCGTAGAAGGCCGCTTTAGTACACCCGATCCCAAAAAACGGTGTCCGCGTGGTCGTTCAGCTAGTGATCTTTTAGTTAACTTAACACACCGATGGGCGCAAGCATTCGAAAGCAAGGGAGAAGCATTTGCTGTCAGTTTGGACATAGCAAAAGCTTTCGATTGGGTGTGGCACAAGGAGCTTCTATCAAAGCTTCTTTCTTACGATTTTTCTGAGAAATTGTGCAAATGGGTCACTAGTTTGTTGACGAAGCGTAGAATCAAGGTCGTTGTCGATAGTACGTAAACGAGGTCTAAATTTATCAATGCTGGTGTTCCCCAAGGATGTGTGATTTCTCCTACTCTGTTTCGTTTGCATATCGACGACATGTTGCAAATTAGTAACACTCGTTGCTATAGACGACACTACTGGTGAAGCCTTATACTTTGGCTGGCATAATATATCTCGCGAACATGTCACTAAGAGCCGGAGCTAACTTGTGTCTAAAGTTGACAATCTTTTGTTTGAAATTTCGTTTTGGGGCCAGCAGAATCTGGTGCAATTTAACCCTAACAAGACACAAGTTTGAGCGACTTCCTCTAAAGACTCCCTATGTCACATCTCCTCGATTTGAGAGCGTTTACCTAACTGCCACAGCCTGCTTTGGTATTCTTGGCATTGACATTTCGAGTGATGTTCAATTTCGGGGTCATCTGGAGGAGAAGGTTAAAATAGCCTCTGAAAAACTTGGTGTGCTCAGTAAAGCGAGACAGTATTTCAAGCCGACCCATCGCTTACAATTATGGAGTACTGTTCTCAACTCTATGCAAGGGCTCCACAGTACCGGCTAAGGAGAAGGCCGTTTGACGTAGAGCAACTCGAATTTTTAATGTCCGGGCAGTTACCAATCGGCTTCATTCCTTGACCTACCTCCTCCTGCCTCCTAGAAATGTTGGTTTCACAGTGTTTTCTACCGCATCTATTAAGGGGAATGGTCTGAGGAGTTGATGATTTCCAAGTTTGAGCTTAAAGTATCATGCCCATCATCTTAATGCATGGCGATCTACAACTGTGCGATTCCGAAGACATTTCTTACTCCGCATAACACCTTTGTGGAATCAGTTACCGAAGGCGGTATTCCTAAACGATTATGACTTAGGAACCTTCAAGAAAATAACGTCCGTGTTCCTCAAAGGTTGGCAACGCATCTGGGGTAATCCTGTTGTTGCAGATGTCCGTGGGCGGCGGTAATCACTTTCCATCAGGTGACCCACTTGCTCGTTTGCCTCCTCTTGTTTAAAAAAATCAAGACCACTATTGGTAGAGTGCCGTGCTACATCTAGCTCGGGTAGGAATTGACCGCCTTGCCTCTTACCAACACCAAAACGATAGTGTCATATTCTGATCCGGTAGATCGGAATAGACTTCCTAATTGCAAAACAACGTTGCATGTAAACTTTTTATGGTAGGTGTACTTAATCTACCGTTATCTTATAATCAGACAAGCAGAGTGTTTTTGAAATATTATGCCATAAGAAACGTAGTTATTTTGTATACAATAACTAAAAGACCTCCATTCGCTTAAACTCTTCCACTTTTACTCATCCACTGTACACTTTATTAAACACTTTACACTTCTCTTCAGTCAACCGGTTTCACTTTTTACAGCATCATCAGGGCTTTGAAACTAAAGATGAAATGACTGTTTTAGTTTAACGTTCAGTACATATTTGGTTAAATGTTACTGACGGTACCCACATATAAAAAAAAAACAACTTTGTTGTGGTTTGTTTACAGTTAACTTTTTATTTTATTTTTTTTATATGTGGGTACCGTCAGTTTAATAAAGTGTATAGTGGATGAATATTACGAAAAAGAGTGAATACAATGGAATTTCACCAAGTGCCGACGATAGCAAGTAAAGATTCTAAACTCTTTCAGTTATGCACACGGTGTAAAAGCGGCATAACAAACAATGGACGTGTTTAAAACAAACGGCTCGACTACAAGCTTAATTTAGTATCTATACTAATTAGTTTAATTAGTTATGTATTGATTATATTAGCATCAGTCTAAATCTGCATAGATTATATTACAGAATACGTGATTTGCCGTTTCACAGACATGTATCATGCAACCAACCTAATAAAACAACCTAAAAAAATAGCAAACGAAAGCAAATTTAAACACAGGCAATGTCATGGTCAACAGTTAATCTATGTACTACTATTTCTATCTACATCTATTTTGGTATTAGAATTAACTAGTCTTATAATATCAAAAGCATTACTTCCGAACGACTGAACCGATTTGGCTAACTCTTATTGTATTGTGTTAAATGTTTCCAGCACAAGGTGCTTCTGAAGAGGCAAAACTATGAAAATTGCAGAGAAGATGGAAAAAAACAATATTTTATTTTTCCATACAAACTGAACGGGTGGAGCAAAGTTTGCTAGGACAGTTAGTAATAAATAAAATTGGGTGGTCTGTAATATTATAATAACCACTTTTTACTACATGCATATAAAGGTATATACCAAAATATTTTTTTAGAAATTTTGTCTATAAATGGATCGGTGGTCTAGTGGTCCGGGTGTTAGACTTGACTGCATATGCAATCCCGAGTCGGCCTGCAAAAAGAAAATTGGATTTTTCTAATTTTCTATTTAAGGAAAATTGGTCGGGATTGGAAATGTGCCCGGTTGGCGATAGGCTTGCCACCTATCACATTGTGGGACTTATTGTCTTCGGCCAGTCGTGGGTGCCCTGGTTGTGTCTCTGCCTGCCTCTTCAGGGATATGGGCGTGAAGATGTTTTTTTTTAAATGGATCGGTCTGTTTGTTTGTTTTCATTATATCTCGAAAACGGCTCGACGGATGTTGACGAGACTTTCATTGGCAAGTAACTGATGCAATAAGACTAACTTTTAATTTTAGACGTTTATGGTAAATTCTACACAGACGAAGTCGCATTTACAGCTTGTACAAAATGAATTAAAAAGCAAACGTATCCTATTTTCATTTTTGCAAAATTTATTGTAAAGCGTACCACAGACACATTAGCATACCGTTAAATCTGAATGGATAGCTTAATCTCACTTTACGTAAATCTCGTAAAATTACCGCCCTTGTTCCCTTGTTGCGAACACATTTAGACAGGGGTCAGCTTTCCATTCACTAAAATAAACATAATCCCTACAAATTCATAGATGATAAATTAATTTTATACAATCTCTGAAATAGACAGCTCTTTGTGCACGAATTAACTAATTGTGCCCGTGTTTTGTGACGGCTTTTTAACTTTGAATGTACACTTTAAACCTACAAACTGACATGAAATTTAATATTGTTATTCTCGTCGGAATAGGTAAGGGAAATTGTATTTTAACTTTGTGTGCATAAATAAAGAGTAAATCGACTCCACAGACAACTGCTTTTTTAATAAGAGACGACAATAGTCTCGGACTAGCTGTAAGTGAGATTTCGTTTGCGACTGTCTGCTTCCATTTATTGTTAGTAAATCGACAGAAATGGTAACAGACAGACACATTTTTGTACTAAGCCCCAAGAGTTTATATATAGATATGTCTATAGACTTCTTGACAAGCTATTGACATGAGAAGAGCCTTTACGACCAAATCTATATTTGATGAGAAAATCCTAGGTAAAACGAGAACATTTTTGAATTTTTGTATACTTATATGACAAGATTATTAAAGTCGTTATTTGAAGCTGAGAGGTTTGTTGTAATAACAGTTAATACTCAACTTTTTTTTTCTTCAGTTTATTTTACAAAAAAAAATAGATTTTGGAACAGTTTTAGAAAAACAATCGAAATCAGTTTCCTTCATTTTTACAGCGCTTAAATTATTGAAGCAATTCTTAGTTAACACCTCCAAGCGATGTAACACAATGAGAACAATGTCCTGCTTCTTGGGAGATTAATGGAAACGTTTCTTGCAATTTATTTTTAAAAGCAAACTGCTAGATTACGTCTAGTTGCACAATTCTATTGTTTAACTTAAAAGAAAACAGCTTGATTGATTAACAAAATTCTTTTACTCATGTTTGTATTGTTGCAGCGCTTTAGAATCAACGCTGTTTTGCTAGATTGCAAAAAAAGCGTTTACTTTTTTGGCATTACAGTAAACCAGTACTCGGCTTCCCTGATAACAAGATATCACAGTGACTTATATCTATATCTAACCTGCAGACTAAAAGATGACGTAGTCATTTTGAAGCATTAATAGGTTAGCTCTCTATTCAGGCAAGTTTTTGAAAGCCGAGCCGAAGCCTATACATACCATAGATGTTACAGGTGCGTCGCTGCCTTGCGTGTATGCATCTTTTTTATGTTATAAGTCAACAGGATGAGCCGTGTGCTTGTGACATAGGTCATTTATTGGTATGAGACAATCGCAACTTATAGCCACCATAAATGTTATAGGTACGTTGCCCTACAGGATGGGCCATTAAGGAGTACCATTTGTTCAATCGTTACGGCTGCTTACAAATTCAAAACTAAAAGTTTCCCTCGAATTGGTGCGAGTCCTGTGTGTAGAATAGATCACCTGCCATTTTAAATAGCACATGTAAGATGTGAGCAGAGATTACTAAGATCATTACCAACAAGACCACTAGTAGTAGAGGTCTGTGCAGTAACTTGTCTGGACAGGGATCCACTTTTTCTACCGCCATAATGCCTCTAAATGAATTTTCCACTCTGGAGGGTGCGGTTGTCAGTATCTCGGCAGGCTCAGTTAAGGGACACCTATAAATTAAATCTAAAATATATGACGGAGGAGGGATGTTCGTAGTGTTTTTAAAAAGTGTGACGTCAGCATTACTGACGCCACAATTGTTGTTTCCATGATGATGACTCACTTTGGGTCTTCTCAAACAAACTTCACAAGTGTTTTAAAACTTCGTTTATTTAACGGGCAGCGTAACGACGTGCGGCCATCGGCTTGTGAATCGTGAATGCCTTATCGCTTACAGTGCAGCCGCATTTATAAGGCTCGGCGCACGTGCAGGCGCAGGTGTTTACAAGTTGTTAGGCTAAGTATTGAAATAACAATGATAACCTTAATGTCACATCGAAATCGACTCAAAGTAATCAACTTATGGTTTACAAACTAATTTTCTGGACATCATCAAATTATTTAACTTAATTATTTTAGTTTTTCAGAGGAACTAGTGTAGTTGCGCCGACATATATGTTCTAAATACATATTTTTCATAAAAAATAACCTTAAGTAGGTACATAATATTTATAGGTTAAAATAGGATGAAATTTCGCAAATTAATATCTGTGAAGTTATATTGAAAACTACGTTGTCACCCAAGCAGGGAGTGAAAAACAAATTCATAACAAACTGGCAGGGTAAGGGACCTACGAGTATAATAACAGGGGTAAACATGTCACACCAGGTGGATCCCGATAACCTTGCATAGGGTTGCTAAAATAAGAAACATTATTTAAAAAAAATATATCAGTTAACAGATTTATTAAAAAAATAGAGACGGATCAGTTAATTTAAACAGCCATAAAAATCAAAGTTTCATTGTTTCTCAAAAATGATAGTTACTTAGGTGATGTGTGTAATATAATATAAACTGCTTGTTTTTAAATACGATGTCTGACGCAATAAAACGTTACGAAGTTAATTATTAAAATAAATAATTGCAAAAGTATTATTAAGAGTAGGTACTAAACAAAAAAAAATGAAATTCGTATACTTCAAAACATTTTTTTTATTATTTGTCATAACATCCAACTTAGATACTTATTAATACAGTTACAACCTCACCTAGTAGAGAAACTTCAATATCCTACGGAAATAAATAGGTACTTACTGTCAACTTTGTGACGGTGAATAGTATCCATTATTGTTAAATTTAAGTATGTTTATATTTGTGTAACTAAAGAAAAAAAA